>DWFO01000743.1:0-18528 GCA_018246595.1 Mimoniades nurscia nurscia
GGATGATAAGTTTTTTGCACGATCTCTGAATAAATAGAGCGAGTAGACTTTCGTAAATAATTTTTTTGGTCAGAATACCCTCTTAATTTTTCTGATGGAAAGCAAGACTATGCTCGTCAGGCTGACGCACTGCGGTATTTTTATTGAAAGAGTAGTAGCAACAACACGCCATCACTAAATGAATTAGAATTTAGTATTAATTGTTAGACTGCCTCGTTGGTCGTGTTGGTTGCAAGGGCGATTGCCGATTGGGAGGTCCTCTGTTCAAACCCTGGGTCGGGTCCTATTGGCTTTTTCCAATTTAGATTTTGTAGTTTTGGCTCGAAGTACGGTAGCCTACCCGTAGTTTTAAGAGTTTTCGCCGCAAAAACATCCTGTCTCCCGAACATACTTTACATACATAATATCCTCACAGACGGATGATAAGTTTTTTGCACGATCTCTGAATAAATAGAGCGAGTAGACTTTCGTAAATAATTTTTTTGGTCAGAATAATCATGTATCAGTTATCAAATATATTTCATGTACAGATTAAATCTCTGCTAATGTTTTGTTATTAATATACAGCTTTGTATACTTATAATAGATATCTTTATGGGTAGAACTGGGTAGGTACTTCTCTCATGATGTGATTTCTCTTTCATTATTTCTCTTCCATAGACACCATAAACTTCCCGCGATAATTTATGCGTGGCCAATGTAACGAAACGCTTCTAGTCTCAGCATTAAGAGAAATCTTAAATGACCTGCTGAATTAAATAAGTCCAAACCTGTTAAGATCGTGAACGGGAGACTACTTGTATATGAACCTGAATTCACTATTTTCATCAGTGGTAACTCCTGATTTGTGTACTATTCATTTCAAAATATCTCTGGTTTTCAAATATTTCTCATTCTGATAATGACTGGATCCATGTAAAAGTTACAAATTACAAATGATAATTGACACATAGCAACGCTTCTCATGGTACATACAGCGTTCAAGCTTCGCCAGCCGTGAAGTGATTTGGGTAGGTACCTATATAGTAAATGAGTGTGTGACGGAAGTATCGAAGTGTGAATTTACCAAATAGAATGACTGTGACAGAAATCCAATGCTGATATGATTTGTCTGAAGAACCGTCTCGCTTCTTTCGGTGTGAGCCGACCCTTCTTCACCAGGTAGTCGAACAGCTCACCTCCACTCACGTGTTCTAGTACCAGATACCTGGAAACATAAATAAAATGTTTGAACATTCATTATGTTCTCCATATTGTGATCTAACATGTGGCAAGTTTGCTTAGTCGCACTGGGCCAACGTGGTGGATAAAAAAATTTATAAATAGAAAAACTGTCTTAACAACACAATGAAAGCTGTTTTGAACATTTTTGTGCAAACTATAGATTAGGTCAGAATCATGAAGTAGAATGACGAAAAGCATGCATTTAAACAAAAAAAAATTAAAATGTGTATGGGTTGATCTAACGACTGTTTGTGTCATTTTGTCACAGGAGAGTTTACTAACTCCTAGGTATATTTTACCACTGACAGTCACGAATAGATTTAAACCAATATTCTATGTCGTAACATCAACAATACAAATTAAACTAAATAAAAATTAAATTAAATAAAAATGTAATAATTAAATAAAAATGTAATCATTAATATTTCATTATTCGTTATAATATTTAACATATTAATACACGTGCTTTACTTCAGAATTATTGGTTATGGCACCCGCTGAAGCGAATATTGTCTATGACCGTATATAAAACTTGTAACGGTGAAAGTTAATATTGAAGTTCATAAGAGAATCAAATTAGACAGAAACTTTGAGTTGTGCGTACCAGAGTTGCGACAACTTCATTAATATTAAATAAATTCTTTAAGATTTTGTACTAATTAAACATTCTCTTGCTTCCCACTTTGTTTCGTTTTGTTAATTTCATGTATTACGGTATTTTGAGTAAAGTACCTACTAAGTAGTTATTATTTCATCAACCAACTTAATCTTATATTTTAAATGTGCCGGATTAAGTCTTTAGCCACTCAACTTGTTTATTTTTAATACCTTCAAGCAGTTAAAATCGTTACAGATGTAGCCAAAATATATATATTATAGCGAGACATTTCATGACATATTAAAACATATTGTCTTAAGTAACGCTCTAATGACCACACACCTAATGTAGAATATTTATGGGTATTTCTTTTTTGCTTAGTCAAAATATTATGTACCTACAGTTATAGCGAGATCCTATATATGACGATATAGCAAGAGATATTAATGTGCAGATGATGATTTCAAAGATATATACTACAGCGTAGCTACCGTTCATGGTTATATTGCTATAATATAGCTGTCTATGAGGACCTCTATGTCACAAACTAGTATGTTGTTGCCATATTCAAGTTATGTTTCTGTATATTGTAACGAACAAAAGTACTCAGTTGTTAAATACTTACAAATACTTCTTGTTCTCGTAAACATCTGAGAGGCCGAGCACATGTGGATGTTCTATCAGCTTCATAATGGCTATTTCTCTTTCCACCTGGAAAATGTTAAAACTTTTAATAACAAACGTTTACTCAACCTAACTTAACATGACCTGTTTTTTTTTTATCGTAGGGATATCTTCATGATTACTCAGCTGCTTGGGGGAGCAAGCTGGGTTGTGTCGGACTCTTACCGACTAACCACCGCAGTGTGCCACTCTACCGTTATGGATACGTCACGACAACTGTCCGTTCGCACGACTTTCGCGACCCACCTTGACTTGACATGACCTAACTTAACTTAAATATAGACGAATATACAGTTTGGATGTAAGATGTAAGATAACCTACAAACTAAATCAACTGTGAAGGAAATAACAAGAAATTGTGAGCTAAGAATTGGTAGAATATTTTGTTTTATTCTCTAACAGTGTCTCTTAGCGGAAATATGTCTACAGAAAACTCAGAAGCAGAGAATTGACGAAAAAAATTACATCAATGCAAACGTTAAATAAGCTTGATATTGCTTAATTTTGTGCATCGTTTGTATTTAGTTCATAACGCCATAGCAATGAAAGATAAAAACTATACGCCATACATAACTACCTATATGTACTATGGGTAAAATATCTTTGGACATCTGCACACATGTACGTTGCATCCCAAACTAGGCGATGCCTGTGGTATGGGAACCAGCTAATTGATTAACTATATATACACATATAAATTAGATTTTATAGCCATTTTTTAAACCCGGACACATAAAAAATATTTGAACTTTTCACACAAATATTTGCTCTAAGTGGAAATTGAATCCACGATCCCCGAATAGGCAGTGAGATTTACTGACCACTAGACCAATTGGGTCAACTATGCCCGCATATTACATATTCTGAACCAGGTTCTTCTACCTCTGTTACCAGAGATAGATACAGATGTGTCTGTATCCAGAGCAACGGTATATTTGAAGACATTAGAGGTCCGCATCGCTCTTACACAACCAGACTGCAGTGAACATAAATATTCTTGCCACATGTCCACCGGATTACGTACAAGCAGCTAGACACTGTGGCAAGCTAATCTTGAGTAGGAACATTTTCTGCTAATAGAACATTCAATGTGGCTTGCGCTCTCATGTGAATCGTTTTCGCTCTTCATTCGGTTACATTTCACATTTAATGTTTCACTATTAGGTATAATGAAATATTAAATCGTAAAGCACCGTGAGAACACCTTGTAATGCCCTGGTTGTACAGGATATAATGGATGGATTCACGTATCACAGGAAACCTCCGCTCCATCCTCCATCGACCAAATTAAAGCTCTGACCAACGCGTCTATCAACGACAACTTACATCGAGCATCTGCTCGATAAAGATGATGCTGGAGTACAGCATGTCGACCAAATAACACAACTACTCTGTCACCAGCATACGAATGAGAAGAAAATTATAGTGAAAGGTATCTTAAAGATATAACCGGGCGATTTCAAAGTGTTCATTGAAAGTGATATTTATGGTCACTTGTAATATCATAGCCTATGTTGCGTGCATACACAGTGTCCCCATGTAGACTGTTCCGCATTAAAAATTGAGTACTTGTTGAAATTTTTCTAAATATTTTCCGTCTTTACTTAGTTGTTATGATTATAGAATCACATCAGGTTAAGACTCAACGAATACTAAATAGAGCCGAATATCTAAATCCTTACAGAACTGATGTGCTTCTTCTACATTCATCACTCTCTTCATACACGCGAATTGATTTCGGAGATTCACTATTTCCTGCTGACCGCAGGAAGTTCTCGGAGTTATAGAGGAATTTGAGTTGGTATCGATGGTGTACAATAATTCATTAACATTGGTTATCGAGGTACATATTTACCAAACGAAATAAACATATTTATAATGGTTGTTACCTTTTACAGCACAAATATAGTTCCCCAATGAGTGGGCGTCTCGATTTCCAGATATAATTCCCATTCCAGTAATATCGATCTGTCTATTTCTGGCCGGCTCCATTCAACATTTCGTTAAAATTTTCCCTCCGTTATCAAGCCGGACGTACCTACCACCCTAGCGAATTGAATTTTTGAACATCATGAAACGATTCGACTATATTTAACCAGTGCTTTCTCTATAATAGCCGAGATTGAGTTGAAACATTACAACATTTGGGAAACTTAGCCGAGTATTGAAACTGACTAAGAACAATATCAGCTTTGTGACAGCCAGAACTGAGTTAACATCCTCTATCACATATGGAAAACTTTACCAAGCGTACTCAAGAATATTATCGGCTTTTGTAAAACGATAACAACTAGACGTAGAACTTCACCAAGCATTCAAATACTATAAGATTATTTTCAGCGTGACGAATTCTATAATTATTTTCAACGAATTATCAAATCGCCCAACCGACTCGGAGAGTAAAAATAGAAACTTATTCGTAGAAACAGAGAGAAAAGTAACAGGGCTAATTATTGCAGACTGTTTGCTTTAGAGTCAACTTAGCTTCAAATATATTGTTGCTGTTACAGAGACAAGATCGAACATTGACCGAAATGTCCGCTGGGTTCACGTCCCATCTCTACGTGTAATTTGTACCATACCGTACGTAGTTCCAAACTGGCATATCTGCGCCCAATATAGGAGTTGATCTATGTTTTAGTAATGTAGCGACGAAGAGATGGTTATTTATAACGAGACATCTAGCCTGTATTCCTCCGAAGGGATAAGCAGGATTTTATGGTTTTCCCAGTACGTATTCATCAGCTATGTTTTATGTTCCATTGAATATGGAGTAAGTCTATTGCCAAACACCGAACACAAAATCATACTTTAAGGTGCTACATGGGATTTTAAGTTAAGCAAAGCCAAAAACATTGTCCGCCATGGGAATTGAATCCAGGACCTCTGGCTAGTTGCTACCTCGAAACGTACGAGTAGGTTGTTATTTACAATGATCGAATACTTACTTTCATAAGAACGGATTCGCTTAGTTTTTCCCTGTTGATGATTTTGATAGCCACCTTCTTGCCTGTCACGCAGTGGACTCCCAGTTTCACCAGACCTAAAACAGACAATATGTTTTACTTCTATTGAACGCATTGAATTGTTATAAATTTATGACAATCATGAATCAAATGTTCCCAATGCTTCCCCTTCTACGAGGATGCCTGCTGCCAACAGTGGAACGGTAGAAAGGTTGATAATAGTTATCATTTATAATAAAAAAAAGTAACAGAGGAGTGTAATAAAATGCTACGTTTCACCATTTACGTTTATGTCCTAATATTGATTAACTTTGAGCCTATTGCTATACACCGGGCGTAATTCCAAATTCCGAGCAACTATTTGAAAATTTGACTGAAAAATTTAAGATAGAAGAATACAATAGTATCTGACACGGGATTTAAGTCCAGGTCTTCTCGATTATCTGTCGCGCTTGCAAACACTCGACCCACGAGGCAATCTTAAAAAGAGAGAGAAGCAAGTAGAGAAGAAAAAGAGAGAAAAACAAACAGACATTGCTAGTTGAGTTTACTGCGAGTTTATTGCGTGAAGGAAACTCCTTGACAATAAGAAGAATATGAAGTTCTTGTGAATCAATGTAGTTTAATTTTACATTTCTTTGAAACCGTTCTGTACAATACTTGTAAAGAGTTGTAAACACTTTTTAAATTTTTATTTAAATATACTATCTTATAAATTTGTACGTAACTAAAATCTCCTTCAGAAGCAATAGTGATTGAACTAAATATGAAAACCTACCAACAATTTTTGCTTAGGAAACATGCAATATGAAACGAATTAGTCATGTTGAATTTTCCACATGATTCCAATATTGTTTTGAAAATATTTTCGTATTTTAATTTGCGTAATAGGGCACAGATTTCCTTAATATTTTATACATAAAAAGTAACATCACACCTGTAATCTCCGAAGGTAGACAGTGGAGGGCATATTTAATATTTTATACATGAGCATTATAATTAGCGGCAGACGTAATAGTTATCGTCCATTATTGTACTAATACGCATCTTGGATATTTACGTAAAATCACGTCTGCAATTCCCGAAGAAGTAAGCAGAGGAAAATATTTCACTCCCACGTTTCACCAGTTACGTTTAAGTCCCACTATGGAATAGGTGGTGAGCCTATTGATATACATCGGGCACAAATTCAAAATCCGAGCCACTTTCGAGCTTTTGAATTTTAAACCAATTTGTTAAGAGTAGACGACCTAGCTTATGCTAACTAACGACGTTTTCACGGATAACTTGGCAGTGCTACCAACCTTAGATTATGCAAAATTGTGTCTACGAAGTGGGCTTAACTTGCATTCTACCAGTTAAGTCAAACGTAACGAGGTTCGAGAATATTTTATCAGTGTCATGTTTAATGTAATTAGGCGCTGAGTCCGGTGTGATGAGTGATGACAAAAAAACAATTTGACGCTCAAATACAACAGCGAAAAGCCAGGCTGGTATTAAAGCGGCTGACATTAAAGCTATTTCACTGCTATGTTCTCTAACAAGTAACAAAAGTTAACATGTAGGTACTTGGGTTGAGAGACAGGCTTTTACATAAGCCTCTCGTTATGAGCGATCATCTATTCCCAGCAGTGGGATAATAGACCGTTGGATGGTGATGATAATGAACGGGGAAATGGATAATGGATTACAGTAAATTATGTGAAAACATGTTACGTCAGACCGTAGACACAAAACGTAGTACATATAAAAGTCATTAATAATAGCAGAACAATGACTGCAGATTTTAACACAACCTACGCATATCATCACCATCAGCCTAATGCAGTTGACTGCTGTACAGGGACCTCCCCTGACGGGTAATACTCATAATCCCCACGCTTAGCATGGGGGTGGGGGAATGCAGAGCACTGCATCTTGTACTGCCTACGCTGCTGCCCTTACGCGGCCAGGGCACTTAGCTCTGCCTCCGAACACATTATTATTATTTACACAGCAATGTATGCTGACTCGAACTATGTCAGCTTTTTAGTTAGTTAGTATTTAAATTAATTAATGAGCATGCAAGGTCGCCCATAGTTTGGGAAACGCTGCTTCATTATACATATTATATAATAAATACAAAATACACAATTTAACCATTATATTACACCGGCTGTCCATTAAAAAACTGAACGTGATTTAAACCAAGCCGGTACATAGTTTAATAATAAGTATACATAATCACTAAAGGGAGATTCACACTATTACGGTTTTTCCGCAACGGCACTCGTATACGGTTTACTGTATGGGCTTCTCACACTTCATGCATGATTTGCTTCGCCTTATAATGTGAATACAATAATTAAGCTCGCATACGCCACTGGAAAACTGGTGAAACGCGGGAGTGAACTACACTCCTCTGCCTACCTCTTCGGGGATTACAGGCGCGGTGTTACGTTTACGTTATATACCGCTAGAAATCGTATACAAAAGCATTATCGACGTACCTAAACGTTTTTACGATGATAAATGAAATGGTAATATCATCTCTGTATTGGTAATCGTTAATTCCATACAAGCTGAACGAGTAATATTTGTACTGTCACACTCGGAACGCCGTCTGTTATTTTGTAGACTCTATGATTTTTAAACGAATAAAGACAGTCGAGATGGTTTCATTGTACAGGTAAGAGAAATTTTCATGCTTTTTTAATTCTCTTTAATTAAAAAAAAGTATCTACATAAGTAGGTAATGCGTTCAAAACCCGGACGGGCTACTATTCGATGTTTATAACTTTGAATTTCTAATTAAAATTTTTAAGTACTTGCCCGGAGACTAGATATGTGCCCATGTTACGACGTAAATATAACGAAACGTGGGATTAGTTCCGTCATTTTACGTTTAATAATAATTCCAATATGGCCGATTAGTGATGTGAGTAGGTACTTAGTGATTTAAAAAAGATAAACGGATTTTTTTCAATGTAAAGAATAAAATGGAAACCCACAAACAACCAGTTCGGGCTCCGAGTCACAGATTCGCACCTATCTAGCAAAATAAAAGAAAACGATAAAAAAAACATTTTGTAAAACCTAATCTATTATGAAGGATACGTTTTCTATTAGAACTTGAAAGGTACGTATATAAATAGATGAAACCAAAATGGAGTAATGAGAATTCTCTGTACAAGATCTTAGAAAAATATAATCCGTGGGCGTGAAATAAATTTATCTTACATTTTGTTTTTGATTCTGATGGTCACAATATTGATTACATTACATGACGTTTTATATTATATACTCATGAAGGGGTAGGCAGAGGAGTGTATTACCGTTCCATTAGTTACATGTATACAGTATATTATTAAAAAAGAGAGTACAAAGTTTTCCCGAATACTCTACTTTTCGGTATTTTGGTTTATTGTGGTTCGTATACAAGTGTAGTGTTTTCTCGGCTGACATCGACTCCAAAAATAACAATAATTGTGCCTACATTATGTAATCGTAACATCATGCCAGTAATCCCCGAAGAGATAGGGAAAGGCGTGTAGAACACTTCCACGTCACAATAGTTACGTTTACGTCGCACTATGGAATACTCGGTTACCCTGTTGCCATACAAAGTGCGAAAATCTATACTTGGAACCACTATAGAAAATTGGCCTCTGACGTGCTTTCTATATTTTCGAATATTTGTATTAAGATAAAATCAATTTTGCGACATTTCAGTGTGTGTCTCTTGAGTCTGTCCGTGGTGGCCTGCGACCCGAACGTGGAGTACACGGCTTCGATCCTAGCGATGCCGCCTAGTGTAGCGGTTCAGCCGAAACTCGAGAAGCTCTCTGACCCGAGTCCGCTTAACATGAGTGAGTATACTTTGCACTACAAGAAGTTACAATATAGGGTTACATCGGGTTACATAGAGACAAGCAGTGACGTGACAGCCTAGTGTTTTGAAATTCCACCTCTCACTTCGGCAGCCCGGGTTCCAATCCTAGCGCGACCTCTTTACAAAATGTGCGTTTTAAGATTAAATGTCACTTGCTATTATTTCGGTGAAGGAAAGCATCGCGAGAAAACCTGCACACTTTAGAGCTCAGACTAATGACAGACTCGGTGGCAGACTATGGCCCTAACCCTCTCATTCTGAGACTAGACCAGGGTCCGGCAGTAGAACGATAAAAGGGTCGGAATAAAAATATAGGGTTATAAGGGTTATATCGCCACCCCAGGTCCCTTATGGGACAGACAGAGAGTACTGAGTGTCAAATATCGCTATACTTAAAGTCGTGACGTCCTTTATTTTCATTGACTTTAAGATCTTGCCTTTATAAGACGACTGCCTCATTCGTCGTATCGGTTGGCAAGCGCGACTGCCCATCGAGAGGTCCTGGATTCAAATCCGGGGTCGGGCACCATTGTAATTTTCTAACTTAGATTTTCTTATAGTGGCTCGGAGTTTGAATTTGTGCCCTGTTTATGTCGTTAGACTCACCCCCAATTCCATAATGAAAGGTAAACTTAACTGGTGAAAGGTAGGAATGTATTAAACTCCTCTGCCTACCTCTTCGTGGATTACGGGATGTTACGTTTTTTATGCCACTTGTAAATGGTAACGAAATTCATGATGAAGTTACGACCTTCCTTTGTTGGCCGCGAATGCAGTTAACATCTGAGCAGTGTTTGAGATGCGTGATATGCGGTAAGTCATTATAAGAAGGATATTGGCTATACAACGTCGCAGTCCCGAGCGATGTGCGGATTAAGTGAGCTTGATAGAGCTGTACATAATAGTTTCATTAAGCGATAATTAGAATGTAAGGCTTTTATTACAGTACCGCTATTTTATTTTACTACATAATACTCGTACATATGCACTCACGTCTGTAAATATACATAGGTATACATATAAAAACATTTGTAAGCAATTATGTCGTAATGCAAGCGTGCATTTTTAAATTTTCCCACTTTTGAACGCTAAGTATACGGCGTTTACAGTGCGTTTTGCTCATTTTGTGTTTCGCTAACGTCTGCCCAACTGTTCGCTTTTTAAGATCTCTAGTTTTACGATGTCTTTAAAGAACGTCTTGGTAAAATGTTTTTGTCGCCAAAGTAATTACTGTGTCTAACATAACGTCACGCCCGGAAGAGTTGAGCAGTATTGTTGTTCTATTTGGATATAGTTTGACGGTGAAATAAGCATACGTTTTTAAAGCAAAATAATAAAACGTCACATATCGCAACACTGCGAATCAATTTCTTAGACCAGCGTTTCCCATTTACCACATCGCGACCCGGTACCGGGCCATAAAAATAAAATACCGGGTCGTAACATTCACTCCTTTTTTTTCTTTAAAAATAATACCTACTATCGTCTTGAAGTGCAACCAGACTTTGGGATAAAACCTTCGTAATTTTTCGGATTCTTTAGTAAAAAATAAGCAGCAGCTCCATACTTCTCACTAAAATATTAAGTGGTTCCCGAAAGGGCAGTGTGAAAACTACCGTGCCATGGCAGAACAATGTTTGAGAAACACTGTGTTAGACTGTTTGAAATCGAACCATTTTTGACCATAAATGTAGAATTTTAAAAACTAATTTTTTCAACATGTTTAGATAAAGAATACACAACATACAGACAACATAATATATAGATAACTTATTTTAGTAAATAAAATATACGATTACAAAATAACGTCGATAACATTAAAAATCCATAAAACAGTTATAAACACAATAAATACACGCACACAATATGATATTAAGAACAGTAAATAAACCCTGCCTCTTTTTTATAACGTCGTAGTGTCATAAATATATGTACCTCATATTTTATTCAGGAATCGTAATCATCACTAACATTATATAAAAAAGCCAACAATAAACGGATACTAGCAACACTGAAAGAATCGGCAATCTGTTATCGGCTTAGGATGTTTTTAGGGGAAGTCGCTTATCGCGCCATCTATGTGGAGCGCTACCGCGGAACGAAGGGCAGGCCACGCCTGTTGTACTGTCCAATTTGTCAAATCGTTTACAATGTGCCAACACATTTGGAGTAATTGAACTTCATTCATAGTATTGCATCGTCATCATGATAGTGTACAGTCATCATTTCTTTGTTGTATACAGTTCTCCTTTGAATGTGAACGGTTAAGGCCATAGTCTGGCACACTGGCCCAGTGCGGGTTAGCGGACTTGACTGTATATACGAGTAATGTATATATATGTAATTGTATGCGTCCAAGATCTCGTTATATTATTATGTTGACTATGAATTTTATGTGGCTTCAGTTGCATTGTTGGCATAATTACATAAGGCTGGAGACTGGTGTACACTTGCATGTAAACTAGTACAGAATCACAACGTGCAATAAACGTTGTGAACATTTGCCTACCACGGTGGCCGAGTGGTTGTAACCGCGACTGCTGCAATTGCATATAAACAAAATACCTCTGACAAATACCTATGATAAATACCTGTGACAAGACGGAGATAGGCTGTTGATGATGACAATAAAATATTGTATATTCAAACAAGTTCCGAAGCACTAGTGCTTCGTAGCCTTGTACTCTATCAAATTGAACAGTAATACGACAATTTCCGTTCTTTCCCAGAATGTTGGCGACATTTTAGTTCTTATTTAATTCTGTTCCTTCCCAGAACAAGTGTTCCAAGTGGACACATTTATGAATTAAATTGCCAAAGTATACAGACATGGAATGAAGAGCTCCGCGAGGAATTTATAAGCACCTATTTAAATATTTATTTTCCTCTCCGCATCAAAGTCTTGACTGTTTTGTTGTAAGGTGACAACCAGGTAGTAAAATAGTAATGTTCTTGTAACATTTGTCTCGTTGGCCAAATATCAGTTCCCAATATAAATTAGAAAAATATAAATTTATGTATATACATACTAATACCTATATTTATTTGTACTTTATCAATCATTACTTTTAGATCAAGTGACAGGACCACTTGATCTGGAAATATCCTTAAAATATTATTGTAATGTATTTTTATGATCCGCAAATATTATAATCATCTAAGGTTCCAGAGTTGAATACATTTTTTTTTCAAAATAATGATCGTTAATTACGTTACGTTAATACTATCAATCAGCACCTTCGTTTTAAATGTTTGATTTGACAAAAAATTAACAATTAATTATCCGTATTGGGACGGAGAAAAAATATATCCCCCGGCCCCATGCCGGTATACACGGATGCCGTTAGAGGCGACTAAAGCTGGCGATAGCAGATCACGGTATCGCGTTGTCTGTCTAGGCACAGCTCAACGCTCTGGCTTTCGACGGCAGTGCGAGAAGCCGAGTCCTATGCTCAGCGATCCCTAATCCGCAGGCTCAGTATGGGGATTAAGGGCTAAAACTCTTTTTGTAAAGCTTAGTTCTAGCAGTAGACTGAGATAGATTGATGATTATGATAGCAGCAGTTTTGACATAAAGTTCCTGTACTTAACATCGTTCTTATTATGTTAATGCTTTTATTTTCAGATCCTCTTCAAGCAAATCCTCTCTTACACGTTCTTCTAGAAGAATCAGACAATAAGAAGAGAGTGCAGAGATATAGAGATATATAACAACTTAATATGTATAAATGAGTTTGTGTATTGTGGCTTAATATATGTTTAATATACACATTAAAAAACAATAACATGATGTTTTCAAACAATATCCTAGTATGTATAAAATAAATACATGTTTAGTATTCATCGCGCTTATTTTAAGTTACATTTACAAAAAATATATATTTATGTTGCCAGTCATAGATATATGGAAGTGACAATAAATTGTAAATGCGTTCCAAGTTTGAACGATAGAACGAACGAGTGAATGAACATGTCCCCGCTGGCCTGAATACGTCGGAACATTTATTCTACGTTGTAAAAGGGTCTTACCTAGAGATACTTGTAGTACATAATATGGTATTTTATCTTAAAAATTTCGTTAATTAAGTACCGTGAATTTATTTTAATTTGGCCTTAAACATACACACATTCAATAATTTGACTATCAATATTCAAACTTAGGCTGCTGTTGATGATTCAAACTTACGGGCTATCGTTTCGGATAAACGAAACTACAATCTCTCCATCAGACATGGACTGAGATTAACTAGGAGCGAATTCCATTAGGTATGAATGCCCCCGTGTACCCCTTAGTTTAAAGTGTTACACAAGAATGAATAAATAAATAACTGAATAAATAACGTCAATGCTTATAGTATTAATAAGAGACAGTATTTACGAATAATACGTCAAGACTGAGCAGTAGAACTGAATCGAATGGATGATTGAATGAATACTTGTCCTCGCTGATCTGAATGTATTCTACTAGTAGGAATATTCTGCATGTTGATATAGATATATATGAACATTAATGTTATTATTTCAACATTGTCATTTAACGGAATGTTTCAATTACAATGGTGTGAATATAAAATGATAATGTTTTAATAATATTATAATACTATATGAAGTTTAAACTCCTCTTAAACCATATTGCAAGCACTATTTAAACAGCATTAGGTAAAATTCCAGTGTATATAGAATTATTATTAATACAACATCACGAGAAGTCCCTTGCAGAGTAAGCAGAGCGCACCGAATGTCAAATACTTGTAACCTTACAGGCTGTTACCTTACTGTCTGTAACCTTACAGACCTGTCGGTGCTTCATTTGTATTTATCCTCACCTACGCTGTCTTCATACTGGTCTCATAATTCTAAATCAGAGCATTAACTGACGAAGATAACTACTTACATACAGTATTAAGCGTTTGAATGCAACATGGATCTCGTTAACGACCATTGACAAGTGGAAACGGGCGGGAATGAATACTCGTTCTCGGCTTTCCGGCGACCTATATACGAGTACGTCAAAGCGCACAGTCGCTGATTGTCGAGTATAATATATGATACATTATAGTTCTACGGATTCAAACGTGTGTTTATTGTTTATTTATCCTCGATTGCAACTATGTTTGCTTGATTCTCGAGTTTCAAAATACGATGCATTTGAGTTCTATATGGATATTAAAGTGGATCATTTTCAGCTTGTGTACTCTTAGATTGATGCATGTAACATCATGCCTGTAGAACCCGCCCACGTTTCACCAGTTACGTTTACCTCCTCACCATATAATGTAAACGTGGTAAGGCTGGTTGGATGTATTCATTCATTCACGGCGTCATACTTTAATATTTAGTTATTGATATTTGCGTCGAATTTACTCATTCATGTACTAGGTCTCCCATTAGAGGTTATGTCCATAATTCGCACCCTGGTTATGCGGGTTGCGGTCGCAGAGCGCAGCATCTCGCACCGCCTTCGCTGTCGTCCATAAGCGGACCGCACTATACTGCGATCAGCCAGCGCCGGGTGTAATCGCTTACGGCACGCTGTATCCCGGCACGCGGTCGGGTAATGTATTCTTACTCCGCCCCGACACGGATTTTTTTTGGGAATTCATGGCGATGAGTGATTAAAATTGTCGATCAAATTTCACCCCATTACATAGATAAATGTGTAAAATCCTGATCACTTTTACCTGGCATTAAATATTTGCATGCATAACTTTTAACTACTATGCACACAGGGGAAATGTTGGATGTAGGTATTTATTTTTCATAACACAATCGTTTTAAAATGTTCAGCGCTCGCTTGAAAATTTTAAATAATTAGTTAATTAGTACACGGCAGTGCTAACGCCAAGTTTTGACGCGTAGTCATTCATATTCAAGTCGCGCGCTAATATTGTATTCTCCTTGTATTACAATTTTATAATTATTTAAAATAAATGCTATTGATGCAATTATATCATTACGACAAATTCCTCACGTGGTAGGCAAAAGGCATAGATTTCAAAATATCTATTCGTAGGTCCAGACCGGGGGTGCTTTTGCACAGTAAATAGATACTATAGAAAACAAAATGGAAATTTTCAATTCATAAAAATCACATATTAAATTTAATTAAATTTACAATGTATTTATGTACAAATTTTAATTAAATTTACAATACATTTATGTACAAATTTTAATTAAATTTACAATGTATGTTTGAAAAGGAAATAATTAGGAAAAAGCGATAATTCCATATCCTGTTACGTAATTAAATAATAATAGACATCATTTTCCTCCCATTGTTCCCGGGTTATTTACGGGCGGGGTAATAAATTTTTTTCTTACCCCTCCCCCCATTAGCCCTCGTCTCGACACACACGTTCTTCTCATTCATGTCATTCTTTTCAACTATAATTTCCCCGAAATCCCTTTCCCTCAATTTATTTCCATCTACATTTATGTTCCATACATATTTTGTAACACGTGAAAGTATGTCAGAACCTTTTTTCTTACTGTTTCTGTCATACCTGTATTAATTTCATTGTTCAACATTGTTCAAGTACTGGTATTTAAATTCTTATAAGCTATATTTAGTTGAACGCCCGAGCTTCGCTCGAACGATATTTTTATTAAATAGTTTTCATTTTTTTAGGCATCTCGAAGTGTAACTAAAATTTGTACTTTTACATACTCAAATATTTTTTACCTCTACTAGGTTTCAGGTATACAAACACGAGCTTTCTTTTTTTTAATCTCACAAAATGACAATAAAAAGTACTTTGGAACATTCATTCTTTTTTGTGCATATACGGCACTAAGTTGTTTTAGTACTTAGAGGTGAAATTTTCGAATACAATCAAGGACAGCAACTTTTTTGTTTATATCACCCCGCACTTGTCCTGCTACCGCCCCAGCCCGCATCCGTCCCACTACCGCCCTGCTATTGCCCCGCTCTCCAACCATCCAACCATCAAGCTACCGGCCCGCCCTGCTCTAATAGAGATACATTATTTTGTTCTTCAATAGTTGTTTAAATACTTCTGGAAGTTCATATTAATCCAAACATCATTAGTACTTATAAGCACTTTATTATAATAAATCTCGAATAATGGCGCTGTGAAATAATATTAAAATGGCATTTACAGGAATGACGACAGTCTATCCGAGTATTGGCACAAAAAATGTTTATTTAAAAAATATGAATATGCAGCATTGCACCCTTAGAAACGAAATACAGATCCTCTGGTTTACTGGTGGTTTTTTTTCAGATAAATGAAATCTTGTCTAATAGTATAAGCAGGAATGAATCTGATGGTGCGATCTATAGACAATTAAGTAAAAATTCATTCGGAATTCATAAGTTGTGTTCTTTTTATCAGTCACTTTCGTTGTGTTGGTCATCCGTATCTCAGAACTCAAGTATAAGACATAGTTGTACATATTCGTAGGTATTGCGTGGCTTCGGATTACAACTCGAACTTCTTCCTTAAGAGCAAGAGCAGCGATGTGTCTTACGACCTCAGTAAGATCTTTGAGATGTACGAGTATATTCATGTTTTTAGCGTTCTACGCCCGCTCGTTACATATTTGAAAATAGAAAAGGAATAAAAAAGCAGGTAAATTTGGTTAATACAAAAAAATCTCACCTGTTTGTCCTTTCCCCAACGTTTTCTCCAATCTGAAAGGCCCCACGTACTGGTAGGCCTCGGTGGCCGTTGTCGTGCCTCCCCCCTCCATATTCACGAGCACCGGTCGGTCACAGAACACGTCATAACAGGGGGTCACGTCGACACAGTCAGAACACTCGCACCCATTGTCGGATTACGCATGACTAATTTTTGAGTTTGCATCGAGTAAATGGACGGTCATTCCGATTTTAAGTTAACTGTAAATTACACAATTGATTTGTGTTTTATCTTCTAAATCAATGTTAGGCATATTCATTTCTGTGCCTCATTTAAACTTCTAATATTGTACAAGCGTAAATTTCTTACAAGAATAAATGCATGTGTGAATGATGATGATGAGTGCAGTCGAAGTATTTCAGGGTTGTAAGGATAAATTAACCCAACCCATTGTGCCGAGCATGGTCACTATGGGCAAAAACCCCTCAGGTGAGACCTATGTCTAGCAACAGGCATCGGCTAAAGATGATGTAAGGTTAAAAGGTCTTTGGCCCTCGGTACCCCATGTCTGCCTCGTAAAGCGCCATGTCCGGACGGCATAATAAAATCGGAATACTAACAGAGGTACGCAGAGGGATGCTGTAGACGCCCACGATATTACCGGTTACGTTTACGTCCATATAGAATGGGATATGAGCCTACTACCACACACCAGCACATATAAAGTAAGGCCTCATATCTCCATTGAAATACCATGATTGAAGGGTTCCATTGTTTTGCGAATATGCACACGCTAACGACGTATTATTACACGAATATCATAAAGCTCTGTGGCAGTTGTGAGCGCTTAGATTAATGGTGAAGTCTTGGCGCTCATCCAGCTGGGTGCAGTTCAGTATGAGTTTTGTTCCAATATTGAGTTAATGCTCCAACGTTTGGATTCATTTTAACTGTACGATGTGTGCCGTTTTATGTACAATATTAAATCAAGATATATAATTGATGAGTAAAAAAAAAATGGTAGTGAAAAAACAAAGAAAACATGGTCAAGTATTTTTTGATTAAAAAAATAGCAAACTTTGTTTTGTGTTTACACTTGACAATAGATTAATCTATAGTTAATGAACTGAATCTGTACCTAATGTCACCGAATTCAACATGATGTTGAAGGGTCTTCCTTAGAGACAACTTTGCTAAAAATATTTTATATCGTACAGCGGGTAAGAGATGCCTTAATTGGCGACAGGCACTCATTAAAATGTGGGCAGCATTAGATGCGGCATACACAAGTATTTACAGCTAAAAATAACATTTCGACACCCACCCACGTAAGTTATTGTGAGCCATTTTTTTTAACTTCAATATTTAATAACCAATTGAATGTTCATATGACAATTTACTTTTGGCAACTTCTGTTACATCATGACTTGTCTTCATTTTTAAGAAGGTACGAATAACATACAATAACATTAAAAAGTATCTATGTATGGAGGTTAAAAAGTGAAAGATATTTAGTAACTTCACGCCTGTAATCCCCGAAGAGGTAGGCAGAGGAATGTAGAACATTCCCACGTTTCACCAGTT
>DWFO01000744.1:0-18523 GCA_018246595.1 Mimoniades nurscia nurscia
AAATCAGACAGATTGCTATGATACAGTTCGGTAAAATTTGTTGACATTTTTGAAAATGCAGTCCGGTCAAACGCTACACGAAAAATGTCTGAAATTGGTATTTTCGAGTTCAGAATAATCAAATCTACCAATTTAATGCGGCTGTGGCTGTATTGCTATGATACAAAAATTTTGGTCGTGGGCTCTCTCACTATCACCATTATTCTCTAAGGTCCTATCACAATGAAAGAGTTTTAAAAAGGCTATCAAGAATTTCATTTTCAGTATGTCAGGCTGCCGTTTTCTTAGAAATATTGAATAAATAAAGTATTTCGAATCCTAGATCTACATAGTAAAAGGAAATCCAACCCACTAGGCTATAAAACTTAATAATTACCTTGATGTTGTCGATGCGTGTGCAGAACTCTAGAATATTCTTCGTTCCTATTACATTTATTTGTAGAGCGTTTTGTAACGGCTCATGGAACTTGATTGTCGCTGCGATGTGGAAGACCATGGATACCTGAAATGAGCGTTCATGGTAGTCAGCATTTTGGCGAAAAGCATAAATGTTTGTTTCGTAAGTAGCGGGTTTGAAATTATCTATACGTAAATACAGAACTTTGTACATGCACTCGTATTTTAATGCTTATCTAATTACCGTAACCTTCCACTTTTTATGCAATTAATTAGCTGTAACACTCTGCGCTAACTATTACGTGTCGTGTCTTTGGGTTAATAATTATAAGATTATACACACCCTTCTCACAAGTAACTCTTGATCCTCAACATTTAATCCAAGTGCTGGCAGAGTCACATCTCCAATTACTGGTATAATTTTTTTCATATTTTGCGGTTTCTCATTCCGCAGTCTGTTGAAAAGCTGTAGAAAAATGTTCTAATAATTCCGAAGAATAATTAGTAGTATCGTAGCGGAATAAGAATACATTTCACGAGCCAGGATTGAGGGTGTCGTAAGAGGCGACTTAAGCCGACGCAGGCAGATCGCGGTACGGTGCGGTCTGTCTAGGCACACCAATATGCCGTGGTGGTGGTTATGGGCAGCAGCATAGAATTTTAAGAAAAAAAGTTGCATCAACACGCCTGTACTGATCGGCCTGTTGTTATCTAAAGCACTAGATAGCTCATTACTAAGTAAGTATATCTCTGCCAGAAATTTTAAAATAAATCACCACAATGCCAGGTACGCTGCTTGGTAACAGAAACAGGTGTGTACAGCTGGTGCATACACTTAAATTGTATATTATATTATGTATAACGAAGACACATGATTTCATTATGTATTAAGAAAAAATAACTGTACTGATCCAAGTACATAAATATCATAGTTTATTGTCTCAAAATTAAGCCTTTGTAATAACTTGTGTTCCTCAGCAAACTTAAATTTTATTGTTGGTTGAATTTTGGTCTTTTGGTGCTACAGAAGACCGAGCACGCTCTATCGAAGCTGTCACATACGAAATGCAAATATTATTATGCTCATATTAGACCATTATCGTCAACACTTTATAAGGTTATATAATTGCTTCGAAATTATGACAATTACAATTAAAAGCGTAATGTAATAATTAAAAGCATGAACGCGCTAATGTAGTCATAAATACTCCGCCATAAGATACCCATAGGAAGAGGTCAGTATTGGCTCTGTTAAAGAGATACATTGGTATAATAGCAAGTTCCACCCCACCAGACCATTAGAGTTCATAGGTATAGTAACATACATACATATATGATTCCTAGTTTTTAATTCCCCTATAATTGTTACCAGATCATAAAACTCTTACCGGCATTTCGAGCATTTTCCTCACTCTCTCTTCAGCTGCTACGTTTCGTTTTTCACGTACTAATATATATATATTCGATATTTTCGGACAACTGTATAGTATTTTCTCTAAGAACACCTGAAAATTTTATAAAGAAATTATAATAGTAATATTGACTGCCTCGTTGGTCGTGTTTGTTGCAAGTGCGACTGCCGATCGGGAAGTCCCGGGTTCGATTTCCGGGTCGAACACTACAAAATTTTCTAATTTAGATTTTCTAGTAGTGATTCGGAGTCTGGAGATGTGCTCTATGCATGGCAATAGGCTCACCACCTATTCCATAGTTGGACGTAAACGTAACCGCTGAAACGTGGGAGTGTTCTGCATTCCTCTGCCTACCTCTTCGGGGATTACAGGCGTGAAGTTACGTTTACTTTTAAATTACCTTAGTGGACAATAAATTAATTGTATCGTTTCAAAAGCAGAGCTACCTTCTTGTGGGAAATGAACAATGAACACATCACTGGAGTTCTTTAAAAAATAAATTGGCACCTTACATCAAAGATTTATCGTATTTATAAAATGTATGTATGTACATACCCACGAATAATAAAACTCAATTGGATAAATCTTCCGCCTTTTAAATATGTTGAAAGTTTACAGAGCCAAGGGTAATTCCACCACCATTCCATTTTGCACATATTGCCAAAACTCTACCCGTCACTTCTATGAGCGCTCTATTCTAATTCCCACTCCAAGTCGCATTACGCACGTTTCGTATAATTTGTGGTTTTAATATTTAATATCGTTATATTAGTACGAAAATATCATTTAGTCCGGGTTGATTTCGCCGGTAGCTATTTTCTGAGGGTTAAATCGCCTCTTGAGTCCTATTTCCACAGTTGTAATAGGAGAACTTCGCAGTGCAGATTGGCGTAATTATATCGCGAACCAACGCTCCGTCCGACCACGCGAATATGTGCGATAAGCGATGAATTGGAAAAGGAACAACTGGTAACTTATATATGTACACATATGCATATGTACAATTTTTCTGTTATATTAGCAGTGAGTGAAATTATTGATACTTTAGACACGGTCATCTTCAATAAAGACTTTGTAATTAATTTTTGACTTTGTGATTAATGAAATACACATTATATAATCCACATTCTATGTACTACATACTCGGACAGATCAGGGTAGCATCCATTTAACCTAAACCCGCAATATCGCAAAAAAACCACACAACTTAACTCTATTTAAATTCGTACTTATTCATTAATGCATTAAAATAGCAGAACAAGAGTGTTAAAACACTAGCTCAAAAAGCCTAGCTTACAAAACTCTTCCGCTAGAAGTATCTCTGCTTACCTCTTGACGAATTACAGCCGTGATGTTACGTTACGTAACAACTTAGACAAAGCATTTGTACGATAACAATATTATGGTCATCGTTGTTTGACACTCTTTGTTCGCGGATAATGAGTATAGTGTTAATGTTAAGGTATATATTTGGATTAATATTAACAGTGTGTAAGAGGGTCTAAAAGGACATTGTCGCTCTCAATTTTCGACGACTTTTAACTCGTAAACCTGTCATTAACACAGCAATTGTTGGGTAATGTGAATTTGACTTTGTGAGTATAATATTCATTTTGATCTTGCGTTATCATGACGCTATGGGAGTTGACGGCCTCGAGGGATGGGTACGATGGGTTGGCGATAAAATATGATATGAAGGGTATGTCGTCAAACCATTTATTGTTCCATAGTTGGACATGGGTCTTCTATAAATGGAGATGGGTCAACGTCTGTAGTCTACCACGCTACCCAAGCGCGGATCTACAGACTTTAAAAACTTTCTAGAACATTCCGGAGAAATGCTATACGTAGGCCTACGCGGTGGTTTCCGTATGATATTATACTTCGTCGATATTGCGATTGATGTTTAATGATATATTTGGTAAAGTTACGGGTCTGTAGGTAAGAAGTATATTCTGATCCAAGAAATCCCGAGGCTTTCTTGATAACTACACGTAGATTGCCCATACTTCAAATCCTGTAATTAAGTTACTATTAACTGGTGAAACGTGGGAGTGTTCTACATTCCTCTGCCTACCTGTTTGGAGATTACAGGCGTGATGTAACTTTTTTATTAAGTTACTATAATATGTCGATATATTCGCGAATGCTTAAAAAGTACAGCAGCTATCACGAGCTAAATGAGAATGTAAATGAGGGCAGCTTATGCGCTTAGCTTACCTTAATAAACATTTCCAAGCACTTAGATTTAAAATTGCAAATTTCCTTGCGCAATAAAACAAATTACGGAAACTATGAAACTATTTTCTATGCAAACAACTGCTTAATGAACCTTGGTATATTTTTGATCACTCTGGAACTGAATATAATTAATAATTGTAAGATTTGACGTAATTTGAAGACAATATACGAGTAACAAATTTACTCTGCTTAAACGTAAAGTAAACACACCTGTAATCTCCGAAGAGGTAGTCAGAGGCACTCCTCTGCCTATCGCTGCACCAGTTCACTCCACGTTGCACCAACTACGTTTACGTCCCACTATGGAATTTGTCTGGAAGAGATCGCACCTTTAGCGATAAGATCGCCTATTGTTAACACCGTGTAATCTTGTGTTCTTTTACTGTTGTTATTTATGTGTATGTCGACATGGTGTGCAATAAAGTGTTTTTGTATTGTATTGTATTGTAGTTTTTACCTAAAATGAATTGACGGTGTAAAATGCTGACTAAATGAAATACAGTACGAGCGTTGCTCGTACAGAAGTATCAATTCTGGGTAATCGTTTATCGAAAATGGAAGCTCTGACGTGCATTTTCGATGAGTTGCAATGTGAAATTGAATCTCTAAACCCTGATAAAATTGATGAAGAGCTTACCGAGCGCGACAATATTGAACTCGACTTTGCTTTTTTAATAGCCACAGCTCAAAACCTATAGTCCCAGTACAATGCGTCTAGCGTTTCGAAAATAACTGATGCGAACGGTTCTTCTGCTTGCTGTCCTAATCAAACAGGCATAGGTTTCAGGCCCCCCACTCTTCAAATAAGCAAGTTTGATGGCAGTTATTTTTCATGGTTGGAATTCCGCGATCTTTATTGTTCTCTCGTTCATGATAACCAACATATCCCGACACCTGTCAAATTTTGCTATCTCAATTCATATGTGGAGGGCGAGGCCGCTAGAGTCATTAGTAACCTAGAAGCAACTGAGGCTAATTATCATAAGGCTTGGGAGCTGTTGTGCGAGCGTTACGACAACAAAAGATTATTGATCAAGACTCATCTGAATGCACTTTTAAATTTTGATACTAGGAATAGCGAAACAAATAAGGGATTAAGATCTATCATCGATAATGCAAACAACAACCTACGTGCTTTGTCTAGTTTGGGTGAACCCACTTCACACTGGGACACATTAATAATACATATTATAGCATTAAAACTGTCAGGCAAAAGCAGTTGGAAATGGGAAGAGCATAGGAACACACTCAGTGAATCTCCTACTCTGCAGCAATTTACAAAGTTTCTAAAGGACCGCGCAGACATACTAGAAACATAACCACAATCGAACTGGCGATTCATCTTTTAGTAAGCTTCGTAACAATAATAATACAATCAATAAAATGTATGGCGCGCAGATTGTCAATGAAAATAACACGACTTGCGTAGTTTGTAAGGGTCCACACAGGATCTACAATTGCACAAACTTTAAATCCAAATCCATTCAGGAGCGGCAGGGCATAGTTACCAAGCTAAAGCTCTGTCACAATTACTTGCGGCCTGGCCACACCGCTTACACTTGCCGCCTGGGCGTCTGCCGCAACTGTAAGCGCCGGCACAATACAATGCTTTGCAGTGTCAGCAATGCATCGCCCGCTCAAGTGGACGCTTCGACCTCATCAAACAGCAATATCACTTCGGAAACACAGACAAACATGTCTGTGCACTTTTCTGCAAATTATATTAACAAATATACTTTATTGTCTACAGCCATGGTGGAAGCGGTCAATCCAATTTCTAATAAGCGTGTTACAGTACGTGTTCTACTTGACTCGGGTAGCCAGTCTAGTCTGATGTCTCAGAGTCTCAAGGACAGACTAAACTTACAATCTTTACGTATGGAACCTGTAAACATTATAGGGATCGGAAATTCTAATTCTCATTGTGTAAATGAGTTCTGCTCATTCCAATTGAAATCCTTACACAATGACTACACCACAGAGTTGACGTGTCCGGTACTACCCAAACTTTTCTTGCTCTCGAATGTCATCTAATCTGAGTATTTAATAGGAGTGTATAAATCTGAGGTGGAAATATTCCATCAAGGCAGCAAGACGATTGTTCTTGGCTCAGTTATTACTCCATAACCTCTGAGTAAGTGCTACATCTTAATACGCTGTCAATTATTAAAAGAAACTAAAGTAAGACATTGACAAGGACAGACTATTGTAGTGAAAGAGACAAACCATCGTCGAGACAAACCATCGTCGCTGCGGTTCGAATCGGTTCACTGCTACTACAAGGGTCTATCATATGTGGACGATTACGAAAGTTGTATGAAATCCTCGATCGTCGTCCAACTAAGCTGACCCCTGACGATACTGATAAGAGAAATAACTTTATAGTTTTTAACTGCCGGTAACCGATCTTGCCTATTGCGAATACCAAATGCCACTCAAACGTACACCCCCCGCTTCTCCTGTATCCGCATCGTCTATACTGACACAGGGATGCGATACGCGTAACCCAAATGTAGGCGCCTTATTACCGCCGGAACAGACATTACAACACTGCGTTTCTGCGCCGGACCTTACATCTGTAAACGCGAAAAAAGAAGGAGGAAGCAAGAGAGTGATGAAGGAAGTGTAACGATCTACATCAAAGAGATGTTTGAAACGTTCTCGAAACAACAAGATCAAAGATTCAACGAATTAAAATCAACTATTCAACTCTTGTCTTATAAGCATGATTAAATATTATCACGATTGACTATTTTGGAAAAGGAAAAAAAAGGAGATAAAGTCAAAATTCAAATGCTGGAGGAAAGAATAGAAAGCCTAGAACGGAAGTCACGTACAGCAAGCATTGAAATTCGTCAAATCCCAAAATCAACTAACGAATCTAAGGACAACTTGTGCGATGGTGTAAAATTCATGGGAAAAGCAATAGACATTGATATACGAAACTCGGATATAAGGGACATTTATAGGTTAAATACTAAGAACAACAAGAATCCAATCATAACTGAATTTTCGACAGTTTTACTGAAGGAAAAATTTATAAATGCTGTAAAGAAATTCAATAAAAGTAAGGAGAAAGGTAACAAACTCAATACAGAACATCTGAAACTTCAATGTCCAATACAACCAGTTTTAGTATCGGAATCACTAACTTACAAAGCACAACGATTGTTTTATCTCACAAGAACTATTCAGAAAAGCCACGGCTATACCTTTTGCTGGACTTCGCATGGTGTAGTTTACATTCGGAAAAGTGAGGATTCTCCACAAATAAGAATAAGCTGTGAAGATGATCTTGAAAGACTAAGAAAATCAGAATGACTAGCTCTAGTGATTACTTTTTATCACATAATTTTGTTCCACTTGAAAAATATTTTTCTACTGCATGCACTGCTATACTTTATCTACATTCTTATAAATTCTTATATATTAATATCCTATTTTTACACTCGCTCATTCTACACTGTACATTGCACACATTGCACCAAATCTTACACAAATAACACAAACATTGTCATAGAAAATTCTACACATATATTAACCTGCTCATACTATGTTCTTTTTGTCGACCGTTACAAATACTATTTAGCCACTCGTTCGTTCCAAACCATGTTACCTGTGCGCAGTCTTTATAACTTGATTTGCTTTGAGTTACATAAAGTAATGATAAGTCTGAACAATAATTGTAGCTACACCGCTCAATTCAACAAAACTGTACTAAACACTACTTCCAAAATTAATAGTAAACACAAAAAATTGTTTTGTGTGTCAAGGTATATAGTGACAACCCTACTGATTAAAATTCAATCCTGCCACTACTAGCGTAATGCAAGATATTGACGCAACTGGGAATATAAAATGCAGAAAAATTAATACCCCGCCTAATTTTACAAATATAAGTAACCTAAAACCAAGCCGGGGAAAACTCTTATTAATAACAGTTAACATACGTAGCATCAGATGTAACTTTGATCTGTTAATAGCCTTTCTATCGCAATTTGACACAGAGATTGATATTCTAATTCTTACAGAGTGCTGGACTAGCAATAAATACGACTTACCGCAAATTAACAACTACATAGTATACAATACACAAAGAAGCTTTAATCAAAATGACGGAGTTGTTGTCTACGTACATAACAGTTTAAAAGTAGTTGTATCTGAACCAGAATGTTGTGAGGGCAACTGTCTCGTAATTGATTTTAAAGACGATTTCACCATAATCTGTACATACAGACCGCCTAGTTTCAAAAACCCCATAAATTATATAAATTCCCTAGATAATTTGCTTAAAAAACTAAATGTGAAAAATAATGTTATCTTGACAGGGGATACCAATCTGGATATAATGCCGGAAAACTTGAATATATATTCAAGCATGTACCTAAACTTACTTGCGACTCATGGCCTCAGGCAAGGGGTGACTTGCCCTACCAGAGTCTCGTCATGTCTAGACCACTTTATGATTAAGTCTGCCAACAAATCTGAAATCTTTGTTTTTGACGAACTTACTGATCATTGTCCTATATTGTTATGCCTCGAATATTCGCAAACAAAACTAGAACTTATACCCCAGTATACAACAAGGATAGATCTAGATGGTTTAAGTAATACTTTAGCTAATGAATCCTGGAGTGAATTATATTTAACTAAAGATGTCAATATGGCTGCTAAACTCTTTAATAGCAAGGTAGAAAATGCTATTGCAGTAAACACGGTAATTAACAATGTGGCTAAGCGTAAATTACCTCTCAAGCCCTGGCTCACTGTGGGCATAGTAAAAGCAATAAGGAAACGTCATAAATTATACGGTCGGTACAAGAAAAACATAAATAGTAGCGCAGAAATTAAGTCATATTATTTAAACTATCGTAACACCTTAAATAAACTCATTAAAACACTAAAAATAAACTATTATAAAGAAAAACTAGAAAAAAACAAGGGCAACTTAAAAGAAACATGGAATACAATTAAAGAATTATGTAACTTGAAGCAAAATAAATCTCCAACTTATGAACTGTTGGACCTGCATAATAATGCTAAAGATTCGCTTAACTTAGTAAATAGCTTTTTTACTTCTGTTGGCCCTAACTTAGCAAAAGCAATATTTGATAAACTAAAAACTGACAGTGATACTCTATCACGGAAGGCAAAACATTACAAAGGACCCTTACAGTCCATGACACTATTTCCAGCAGACCCGTCTGAAGTCTGTGAATTCATTTGTAAACTTAAAACTAAAACTGCACCCGGACTTGACAATATTACAACAAAAATCTTAAGGTTAAACCGGATTACCTTATCAGAACCTCTAGCATACGTAATAAATCTAAGTTTGGAAAATGGAATATTTCCCAGCATATACAAAAATGCCATAATTTGTCCGATTCATAAGACAGGGGACAAAAAACTTATTACTAACTACAGACCCATCTCACTGTTAAGTTCGGTGTCAAAAGTCATAGAAAAAACATCAAATAAGCGATTATTAAATTATCTCAATAGAAACAAAATTCTTAGTAAAAACCAATTCGGCTTCTGCGCTTCTAAATCGACTGACGATGCCGTCTTACAGCTAATTGAGCGAATCAGCTCTTACCTTGATAGTAACCTGAAACTAGTAGGGGTTTTCCTGGACATACAAAAAGCGTTTGACTCTGTTTCTATTCCTATATTACTAACCCGGCTGGAGAACATTGGAGTCAGGGGAATTGCCGTAAACTAGCTCCAGGACTACCTTACTGGCAGAAAGCAGAGGGTCAAGGTCGGCAACTCCATAAGCGATGAGTCCGTCAACACATACGGTGTACCGCAGGGCAGTACACTTGGCCCATTACTGTTTCTAACCTATGTTAATGAACTGTGTGATATGGAGCTGGAGGGTGCTGACATACAAATGTTCGCAGACGACACAGTTATACTGTTCCATGGAAAAACTTGGAGAGATGTACATACTCTTGCTGAGAAAGGTATGCGTACAGTTACATCGTGGTTAGAGGATAGCTTGCTCACACTAAATGTTAGTAAAACGAAATATATCTGCTTTTGCAAATCCCTTAGGTCGACTCCAAAAGACTTCAGCCTCCATTTACATACCTTCCCATGCAATAGACATCCCCTAACACCATGCAACTGCCCTATACTCTTACAAGTAAGTGACATTAAATACTTAGGCGTTGTCATTGACGAAAATTTAAATTGGCAAAAACACATATCGTCAATCACCTCCCGCTTAAGAAAACTTTTCTATGTATTCAAGGAACTTCGTGCAGCGTCTGACCACAACCTACTAATCCAAACATACAAAGCCCTAGCTGAGTGTTTACTAACATATTGCATATGTGCTTGGGGGTCAGCTAGCAAGTCCTACCTAATAGAACTTGAGCGAGCACAGAGAGCCTTGCTTAAAATTATGTTTTTTCTTCCTTTCCGCCACCCAACCCACGCTGTCTACGAAGTATCTGGAGTTCTTTCTGTGCGCAAATTATTCATCTACCACATTATTAAAAGATATCACAAAAAGAATGTACCCAATATTACTTTGCCTGATAAAAGAAGAGTACGTTATGAGGTTCCAGGTACCAAAAGTAAAATAGCCAAAAAGATGTTTAAATATCTAGGACCTAAATTTTACAACAGTTTCAACAAATTACATAAAATAAATAACTTAACAAATTTTAAAATTAAACCTATATTACTGGACTGGTTAAAAACTCAGAACTACGACGAAATTGAAAATTTACTTACAGATTAACTAATAATTAAGATTAAAAATAAACATTAACACATCCACACACACGCACGTACACACACACACACACACACACACTCACACACACGCATACACACACATACACACACACACGCACGCACGCACCCACACTCACACACGCACCCACACGCACACACACACGCACCCACACGCACGCACACACCCAGGCACATACACATTCGCATACACATGCATGCACCCCCTAATTATGCAAAACCTTAGTATCTAAGACAGTTGTACTTTATAGCCTAAAATTAAAAATAGTAGCGAATTTGGGAAGGAACTGACTCCTAGGCCACAGTTCACGCTTTTCTAGGAGTCAGGGCTCCTAATATACGTATGTCCTCAGTTTTGGCTAATAAATCATTATTATTATTATTATTATATGAAACGTATATGTATAATATTTTTAGATTATTAGATCGTGCCCAGTGTATGGCAATAGGTGACGTAGTTGGTGAAACGTGGGCGTGTGCTGCCTACCTCTTCAGGGATTACAGGCGTGATGTTACGTTTACATTAATATGATATCATCTAGCCAACTCCCCTACGGTGCAGAGACAAAGTACACGCCTGAGACACGACGCACAGAATACACCAAGTGCAGTATTCTGGCAGGGGGTCGGTGAGTATATTCTTACTCCGCCCCGACGTCAACCTAAATATAATTTAATCTGATTCAATGTTATAAATGTTTCTTCAAAGTAGATTTCCAAATTATAGATTTCGCTTGGATCCTCGCGAGAACAAAAACCCTAGAAGGTGAAGCGAAGACGGCGGTGGACGACTTCGTCAAGAACACGAAAGAGCTGGATTCCTCGAAGTTCCAACAAACCGACTTTTCCGAAGAGGCCTGCAAATTCAACAGCACCAGCAATCTCAGTGAACCTGCTGCGCCCAAATCATAAGTTATAGATGTGTTTCATTTTATCTCAATAGCATTTAGTTATATATGTAAAATGCCTTATTATTCTCATATTCTTATGTTTAAATATTATACTGATATATCGAATGTAGAAATAACATGGTCAAAATTATGTATGTCTCTAGACATAATCAAAACTCATTTTCGTTTAAGTATTGAAAATCCGAATATATTGTATTTCATTGCAGAATTTTAGAATTTTCCTTAGGATTTTCTTAACTTCAGAACTAATTTTCGTCCTATTATGTTTTTTATTCTCATTGCTAACGTAGAGAATTAATAAATACACATATTTCCAATATCTGTAGCATTATTGACTGTATCAATCATATTGTAATAATTTGGGTTTGTGATGATAATATAGGATTAGTCGTAGGGGTTATTTATGACGATTATACTTATTAAACAATAAATTGGATTTTGACTGACATAGTTTGTTTGTATTATATTGGTATTATCAATAAATTTATTGGTCCTATGAAATATTAATCAGTAAACGGATGGAAACAATACAATCGTTCCAGAACTTTTCGTGATTTACAGATAGTTCAATATTAACGGCATCGATTTGAATAGCAAAATTATCAAATGGGTATCCAATTTTGGCATATCTAGGCTCTGTATAGTCTATGCAAAATGTTGCGGGTTTCGTGCAACATAAATATTCTGTTACAACAAACATAATGATGAAGGGTGGAAACCAACAGCGAAGGACTCAGAGAGAGCTTAACACTGCCTATTTATAGCAGATGTAAAGCGATCGTTACTGTAACGCACTTGTAGATCAAAACGATTTGTAGAGCTAAGGAACAATGTAGTTGGTGCTTGGAAGTATGAGACAGCCAGTGGCAAATTCTCGTGAGCGTTTCGTGTTTTGGAGGACATGGTAAGCAATTGGACTCAGGTGCTACTGTGGTAATGGATATATCAGCATCGCCAGAAAATTGAAGCGGATCGGAAGTCTTAAGAACGTTTAAAACATCCGAATTATGTGCTGGCCAATAGCTTCGATCTATGTGAATCTACATTGTAGAATTTTGAGTTTAGTACACTTCAGGCACACCGCAATCATGTAAGAGGCCGAAGTCCAGCGGTGAAATATAAAAGGATTCACCTCTAAAAGCAAGTGAATATCATGTCGCTTAACATAATTATTTATGGCTTGCGGTTATTATTTTCTGCGAGTATTAAAATTGTTAATATCAAAGAGTTATACCTTAAATACCAAATTACTGCAAAGGTAAATGCCGCCAAAAGCATTAAGCCAAATCGTTAAATGCAAATATATATCGCAAATTTCGTGGAGAGTGGGGCAAAATAATAAATAATTATCAAAAGTACGATCGAGGTTTGAATAATGTAATACGAATTTATAGTAGAAAACCCTTTAATAGATTTTTGTTTTGAGACCAGAATTACCAAAAGTTGCTCGTGAAGAAGTCAGTTTCCATTTTCCTAGTGTAAGCGCAGTTGGCGTCTCCGAATTCTTTGAGTGTGAACGACTGTCTATGTTCAGCTAACTCAGTGTACTTCGATAGAACATCTTCAACATTCTTCAGCGTGTTCCCATGCAGCTTCTCCTTGTTTCGTGACAAGACCCAGGTGAACACTGGAATGAAGGAAATATCTGGTTAACACCTGATAAACTTTACTGTCGGCTTCTGAGTCCATCAGTAAGGCAATTAATTAATTGATATGATATGGTATGATAGATATGACATTTACGACGAAGATTCTTCTGGTCACATTATTTTGGACGACTACTTTATTATAGTCTGCATTCGTGATCTTTATGGATTGTATGATCTATTGCAGTACACTGGAATACCTGATTGTTTTCTATGGAAGTTCTAATAGTTTTGTAATAATAATACTAGAAGAGTACTAGACATTTTTTTTATCTGTATACGGAGTATATCTGTATTATCTCAAGTAGGTGACCACTATCCATCACACAAATCTATGTATATGGTATATTCGCAAGTCTACCTGAGACCGTTCACATCAGTACAACACATATGATTGTGTTCGTTCACACTTGACATGCTGTGATTTAAGATTTTAAATTAGTTAATACTTGTTTGCTTTATATAAGGCAGTTACCGTAGTGCGTACGTTGCTTTTTCTTCAGAGTCTTGCACGTGTAAGCTATTGCGAAGCTGTCATAATCCGTCGACAATATGAAGAATGGAAACTGCAGCACTTTATCTGAAATGTGTTTCATTTGACAAACGTATTATGTCGATTTATATGTAACATTTTCAAAAGAGTTTTGCATGAATATACATAAATATCTTGGGACATCTGCACCCAAAGTTCTCAGAGCTTCAGTAATCTTCATGTAATCCTATTTGAAGGGCTGATTCAAAAGAGAGACTTTCAGTGTTACTGATTCATTTACATTGTTTTTATTCGCGGGAATTATATACACTTTATTGGTGGAAATTACAATAAAGTGAGATTTAATATTCATATCGTACACCGTCTACGAGTACATACATATATTGTCCTATTCGATTGGATTATAGACAAATCTTTTGATTATTCGATAAGGAAATCGTATTTATTTCGTTAAACTCCACTGCACTAGTGTAACTCAAACAGGAAGAAAACATAAAACCACGCCTGTATTTTTCTTGATAGAGTAGGATTGTGATGAACTCTTACATTTCACCAGTTTTGTTTTACCTACGTCCTACTATAGAGAATAGGTGGGCTTATAGCCACACATCAGGTTTCAAGCGACTACTAGTAGGTAATTTTAATTTAGCGCATTTCGATAATTTCATGAGTTGCACCTGCAACACCTCGATCAACGAAGCAGCAACATTTTATCTTAAAATTGATCATGTGATAACAAACCATACAAAATGTCTATGATCAGTGATAGCTTACGAAGAAGAATATGGGATAGACCTGGAATTATTTAGAATGTTCGAACTCTACACATTAGCTGAGCCGATACATATTTTAAAAATAAATTCTTACAAAACGCTTAACAGGAAAGTATAATTAATACATTAAATAACTTTATTGCAGAACAAAATTTAAAAAAACCCAATCTTTTTGGGTGCTACTGAATAAAAAATCAACTTACCACCGTCTTCATGACTAACTATGAATTGGGCTCTGGTCCCCGCGTCAAAAGTCGGGTCAACTCTGGCGAAGTAGCTCTTCTGTGTCCTGTTGCCCTGGTCCAAATCAACGTACGTCTCTCTCATCGTGTATCCAAGGTTGTCTTCCTGGAAGTCCATGGTAGCGCAATCGTATATAGGTCGGCCGTCACTCGCGTATGACGCTACATTGTACCAGAGACCTGAAAACTGGAGATGAAGTAGATCAAGTTAGTAAAGATAAATTTTACATTTGAGATTAACCGATGTTAGTTTGAAGAAATCAAGTACTGTAAGAAATTATTGCGTTTGGATACTTGTTTTGGCTCATTAATTTAAGGAATTCACAATGGCGGCGTTAGTTAAGACCTCAAAGGCGCTGGCAATTTCTATGTACATACATTATTATTATACCTGTAATGCATCCAAAAATAGTGTTCTACATTCATCTGCCTACCTCTTCGGGGATTACAGGCGTGATGTTACTTTTTTTTATGCATCCAAAAATCCATTCGGTTCGCATTTGTCACTTAGTCAGTCCAGTTAATTATGACATATTGAAGTTGAATCTCCAGTATACTTCAATGATCCCAGTGAAGCGTAAATGTTTATTAGTAATAAAAGTCGATTTTGATTTTTTAATAAGATTGTAAAAAAGTTCGCTGTGATCTTCTAGAACATTCTGTGGTTAATTACGTAATATAATTTATTGACATCTATTTTATTACTACTATTTAAAATATTTTACAATAGTAACATCCTATATAAAATACTATTTACAACTACATAATATATGTATATAAAATATTATTTACAATAGTAACATTCGCGTACTTTTAAATTAAAAAAATATTTATGAAAGAATGTTGCTGGTTCTCTTATCTGGAATGAATACTAACCGATCTTTACGATCGTTTATTTAATTATTCGTCTCATATTATACGTTAGCTTGTAAGGCTCACTCTTATTAAATTTGTCATATCTGTGTATAAGAATCAATATATCCTTACAAATGAATACAATAAAGCTCCTTAATACATATCAAATTACGGAGGTAATTCGTGAAATTAATATCGCAATATATACATATTTTTTCATTATAACGATTAACAATGCAGCCGCGATTTCCAACAGAATTTTATAGTTGCGAACAATAGAACTGCGAATATAGGGCTTACCTTAGTGTAGTCCAAATTGTCTTGAATCTTTACATCGGGACATTCGCCTGGGAGAGTGAATTCGGCACCGAACACGCAACTCGCAGATAAGAGGACAGCAAACGCGAACATGGCTGAAGATTCAAAACAAGCATATGCCACGAATGTGGTGTGCCGAATGCCGCCGCCGCCGCCTACACGATAATTATCCAATGAGATGACCCTTGTGAAGTCGTTTTATACAGAAATAGACGGTAAATTGAACCCAGTGATCTCTTAGGGACATACACAGTAGGTGATAAAAAATATAGTAGTTATAATAAAATTCGCGATGAATAAAAATGGAATGAGAAAACTTTTTCATTTGGTGTAATTAGTTTTACGTTTGAAGAATTGCATTTGTGTGTATATATTCACATTCATCCCTGAAATCATTAGATGACACAATAGACATTGAGCATAGTTCCAGATTGCACACAATATTTCTAGTTGTGATTTATATTCTTTTACGACTGACTTTATCCCCTTTGGGCCTAATATTATGTTCTTCATTATTTTATAGCATGACTTATTCTGACGAATGGTGTAATATGTGGGATATTTCAGAGAACACTTGTTAATACTAGTGGACAATGACGTCCAAGGCCCTGAGGACAATGGAAAATAAATGTAATATGTCGTGGGATTTTGAGTAGTTATTGACAATGGAACGGTATTTTTATATTAAAAGAAAATTCGCAATCTATGTTACTCCAGACTATTACTATTATTATTATAATCTTTTTCAATGCCTCGTTGGTGGTATTGATTTTAAGTCTGACTGCTGATTGAGAGGTCCTGGGTTTAAATCCAGTGTCGGTTATTATTGTATTTTTCTAACGTAGATTTTCTAGTAGCGGCTCGGAGTCTGGATATATGTATGTACATATGCCCAATGTATGGCCATAGGTTTACCACTTATTCCGTAGTGGGAAGTAAACTTAATTTGTGAAATGTGAGAGTAACCTATACTTTTTTGTCTACCTCTACGGGGATTACAGGCGTAATGTTACGTTATTATTTTATACGTGTAATACATATAAAATAATGAGTTTCACTATAATATTAATATTATATAATAAGAGGATTACATAATAATAAGATTGAAGGATAATAACTATTTTATGTATTATTTGTAATTCTGTAATGTGCACAGTTATATAAAAACATTATATAAAACGTATAAAATGGTACGAAAATGGAAAACTCGATAAAAAATTGATAATTTCTCGGTAGTATATTTCGCTTCGTAGAACTGCGCCAGACAGATAATATCGATTTATTGGAAGTGGCACTTGTTTTTGTAAACAGTTGTAATTTTAAGAAAACAGGAATTAATTGAATTTACAATCAATAAACATTGATTCTATAAATAAACATTTATTCACCCGAGTCCATGCATTAGTCGCCATTTCGTTGGAAATCTAAAGTTTCCTTTATCAAGTGGACAAATTTCGTTCAAACCCACAGAGGATTTAAAATATATTTTATACCAGAAACTAATTCCTAAAAATTAATTTAAAATATACTTAAATCACATTGACAATAGCCATAATCGGTGTCTTTCTGAGAAACGATCTATGTTCCTCAGTACGCCAGAAGGATGAATGGTAAAGATAAATTTAATTTGCGTAACACTTACAAGAAGTGTGCAATAAAGCTATTTTTAAGACTGGATTTAGATTAATCGGAGACAAATCAATTTATAGGGCAGCAGCAGCATTAAAATACAATACAGTACAAATAAGAATACAGCTGACATAAACAGCTTTATAGAAGTATAGTAAGTAAGTATACAAAATATAGACTTAACATAAAACTTTTCAACTTTCTTAGAAGTCAATATCTGCGTAATGTTTTTGTTTATTAATAAATTGCTTTAAGATAACCTCTGATACCAAACTATATGTACATGTAACAATGACATGATTCTGAAGTATCTCTCACAGACATCGGACGCTTGTTAAAATGTTTAAACCATTTATATTTGTATTCTGTATCAACTATGCTTACGGATATTTCACGTTGAGAGGAAAGTGCCCCGAGAATGTTAAGCTGCAGGAGAACTTCAGATTGGCTGATGTATGTATTATCATTGTCATTTCTATTGTAACAATGGAAGGTGTATCAGTGAGAAAGGTCATATGGTTGTTCTGCAGTCACCGAGCGCTTCATCACGATTTTGCAGTCCACTTTTTGAGAGAAGCAAGTTCTTTTAGAAGCAAATTTTAGGGATCGATTTTTTTCTGTTTACGTTTATAACTTTCTTATGTTTCATCATCATCATCAGCCCACAACTGTCCACTGCTGGACATACGCCTCCCCTATGTTTAGTGTGTTTTTATTATTTTGACAATAACCAACTACAGTTGTAATATATGTATTGCCATATACCCGGTATATGGCAATAGGCTCACCACCTATTCCATCGTGGGACTTAAAAGTAACTGGTGAAACGTGGGAATGTT
>DWFO01000745.1:0-18523 GCA_018246595.1 Mimoniades nurscia nurscia
TAGGCTCACCACCTATTCCATCGTGGGACGAAAACGCACCTGGTGAAACGTGGGAGTGTTCTATATTCCTTTGCCTACCTCTTCGGGGATGACAGGCGTGATGTTGCGCTTTTATTTATTATGTATTATTTAACAATTTACGTTTCCTTATTCGTATGCTCTTGATGGAGCTGTCGTGATCAGGCATGTTGAATGGAGAACTACAGCTCTGCATCTTTCTTGAGCAGATCCTTCCGTCCGTTCTCGTAGACAGACGCGTAGATCACATGTTCGATATACTTATTAATTATATATTTAACAATTATATTCACATCGTATTGTTTACTTAAATTACGTCATCAATGCAACGCGCAAGTCATTATCTATACGTACAACTTTTTCACAACAGCACTTATATATGCGATATATGTCCTGGACATCGAGAACGTCTGGCTCAAAGCCAACAATAGTTCCCACTGAACTGTGTCCTTGAATCTTTGCATTAAAAGAACTGTTCGTGTAATGTTACTGTATTGAATGTCAGACCTACGAGTAATTTGACCATGAGAAATTGAAACGTAGAAACGCAATGTACGAATGTGAACTTGGCCTTATCTTGGATTTTAATGTGATGGAGTATTTGTAATCTCTATATGTTTTTAAAATCAGCCTAGAAAACTGGCAGCTGAGTCCACTGTGGTGTCATAAATATCTTGGACACCGACACCAATGCGTTGCCGACTTAGAAACGAACCTCTATTTTCGATTTTTAAATTATAAATTATAATGATATTATAAAAACCTAGCTTGAAGATAACTTTTTTTTACTTTACTTTTAGATTATTAATATTTAAATTCCTAATATAATAGTACGCACCTGAGAGTCAAAGCGTTTGGCGCAGCTAGGCTGAGTTTCAATGGCCTTAGCCGCGCTCGTCTGGTCTCCGCGGCGATGCTGGGCGGCGTCTGCGTGGCCACGTCCCGCCCGCGTCGCGGGCCCCCGGACCCAGTTCCGTTTCCGCAGCCGTTCATGTAACTCAGCTGCGGGTGGGAGACGCTCATGCCTATCTTATTACGCTGTGCCCTGTTGAATGAATGGACACATTTAATACACATTAAACAGGTACTCATATTGCAGTAAAGGCGCACACTGCCTCAGTTAGATGTCATGTAGTGCCCTAATCACATTGTTGCCAATTCAGCAACAAATTATATGATTAAGCTATAAATTCAGTTCCAAGTCATGTTTGAAACTACACAAAACGATTAATTTATGACAATGTGTGACTTACGGCACGTAGCGCGTCAATAAGTACATCTAATGCATTTGTAATCCTAAATATTAATATGTGAAGAGAGATCTTCGTATCCCCTTTTCTAAAAATCCCATGCCCACGGAAGAGTGAAAGATTTGAGACTGTTAAAGTTCTTATGAAGATTGACATCTGGCGCAGGAAGCTGTTATTTATGTATTCATATTATATAATTAGATAAGTCTAATAAAATATGATATATAAGTGTCTTAAATAAAAAAAAAATCAATATTAACGAATAACAAGCTCATAATATTTTTTTAATAAAAGAGTACAACAATTTAGAAAGGCTTTCCATGACAGCTTATAGAAACTAAATGTAACTCAAACTTTATAATTTTACGAGGTATGAGTTCGAATATTTTGTCGCAATGTAGGTTAAACGGTTAATGATGAAACAACAATAACAAGAGCCGTTTCGCTCATTACAAAATCACATCGGCTGTGCACAATCATGTCACAACATGTTCCAACTCATTATTTAAGCTAGAACGAGCACATTGGGCGTCGAACGCCATTGCTACGATAAAGTGAATTTATTATTTTGGAAACATGACGTACAAACACATTATGACGCGATGTTTATCAATACTGAGTAGTTTTGAAATTCAAATTATTTTAAAATTATTTAAATAAGAGTGATGAATGTCGACGAAGCGCGGCAGTTCTGTAAAGATAGAGATATTTGACACTCTGTGTTCTCTGCCTACTGCTGACCTGGCGTGAAGATATGTATGTATAATGTATGTAGAAGCCATCATTCGCTTGTCTATCAGCACTCAGTGCTCCAATACACACCAAAAGTACGTCAGCTCCAAAACACACCGCAGAGGTCGACCTTCCGGTCTACCATTCACCCAGGCTCTTACTCATTGCAACAGGCTCATCACCCATTCCACCGGACGTATAACGTAACTGGTGCAATGTAGAAGTGCTCCACTGTTATGCCAACCCCTTTAGAGAAAGCAGCCGTGATATTATGTCATGTCACCCCACCTTTCAATTTGTCCTTAGTTGTCTCACCTAGCTGCCGCAGTGACCCTCCAAGTGAGCTGCCTGGAAACAGAGCCGCCACCCGATAGGTCCGGGGAGCTCCGGGCGCCCATTCGTCGCGCTGCCTGCGTGGGCCCATTGTCGAAACCTCCGCATTGCCTATTAATAAACAGGATAATCTTCATCAATTTTTTGATTTTAAATAGACCAGTATGTGTTATAAATGACTGATAAAAGTAGATATTATCAAGTGTGTAAGTACTTTAGACAATGGAAAACCTTCATCTCGAAAATAATGTTGAAATTGAAGTAAGGTATTTTGCACTCATAATTTAATTTCGTCGATTATGAATATTTTTTGTCATTTACACCACACTTATATTATATTATACTTGTGTCGTCAACAATTTTATCGTTTAGGTGTTGGAAACGGCACTCATGTTATTATGAAGGGTAAAGATTTATTACCAGAAAATTTATTACACATATATTGACTGCCTCGTTCCTCGTGTTGGTTGCAGGCGCGACTGCCGATCAGAAGGTCCTGGGTTCAAATCCCAAGTCGGGCACTATTGATCTTTACTATTTTAGATCTTCCTGATAGTCGCTCGGAATATACTATAATGTCCGGCGTATGGCAATAGGCTCGCGACCTATTCCATAATGGAACATAAACGTAACTGGTGAAAAGAAGATGTGTACTATATTCCTCTGCCTACCTCTTCGGAGATTACAGGCGTGATTTTACGTTCTATTATATTAAGCCAATGCATATATTTCAAATTAACTGATCGTAAAATTAAATTTAAACAGACCAATTAGCTGATACAGTATCGCTTTGCCTGTTTGATAGTAAGGAACCTGGCTTGAAGATACGTATGCATGCATGCTCAGGTGGACTGGGAGATAATGCAATTAGGCATAAAGTACGCCCTTGTACTTAAGGGTGTTACAAATGAATAATGATAATAATATCTTGGAATATCACTAAACACAGCCAACTGATCCCATATAAAGCGTCAAGAAAGCTTGTAGTATTGTAACCGGTTGGCTGATAAACTATATATATATATACGAGTACCTAAATAGATTATTTTTAATTTTTAAACAAATATTTATGCAGCGTGGGAATCGAATTCACGTCCCCTGACGCAACAATCAGGTTCACTAACTACTGCACTAACTGGCCAGTTGACACAATAAAATAAATAATTTTTTAACGAACCAAGTAACCACTTGCTAAATATACATACATCGTATCTTTAGAGCACAGCACAACTAAATGTATGTCACTAGGACCGGTTGTCACGTAGAGAGCGACAACCTCCACGCCGAAGCCTGAGTAAACGTTTGTCGCGAACGTGAATATGTGCTTTGAGGGTGAAGTGTACCTTTCATCTATGCAACTTGCCTCTCGGCGTAGGAAGAGAGTGATGAGTACGTCTAAGTGCGAGATAAGTACGTCTGGTTTATAAGGATAGAAATATTTGACAATTTGAATTATTTGATTTCTCGTAAGCCGTGGTAACAATAACATAACAATATCGTAGTGATTAGTGACGAAAATAGGCGTATATATTTTACATTATATATTTTACATTTTGTGCCAATGTGCCATAAGTTTTCAAGAAACAACGGTATATTTAAAATTGCATATTGTATAGACTGCAAAAAACGCACGGCGCTTTTTCCAGATTTACTTATCACACTCATTACATTACCGGAGATTAAAAAGTGCACTCATCTACGCTGTAGCGTTTCTACGCCGTAGCTTCTCTACGCCCTAATATTTCTACGTCGTAGTGTTTCTACTATACGGCATTGTTACACCGCGCGCCGTGACTAAGCTGTTTACGTATGTACCTTTGTATGATTTCAAAGATTAAAAAAATTGTAATCTTACTTAACCTATACAACTTCATCTGTCAATAAATAATGCTATGTGCATGAAGATTATGAGAAATTGTTACGTGATACAAGGGAATATGTTTACTCTGCGCTTCATTTTTAACTATTAATTTTGTTAATATTCGACAACATATTACATTAATACTTATTTACAATTTACCTATTTAGAAAAGGATAATTTCACTCGTTAAATATCACAATTTTTATTGATCGTGCCTATATCTTTAACAATCTGTTTTTTAAAACATTATTCACACGCTATTCTATTATTATGTATGTACATATTATAATATGTATCGCTCTGCTTTGGTACGGCCACATACTCTGGCCGACTATGAGCCGCAGCGTAGGTGGTGAGAGAAGTCGTGCTCTGCGATTCCCAAACCGCATGCCCAGCGTGGGGTTTATGGACATGTACCCCTCAGGGAAGGCAATGGACCAGCAATGGGGCTTAATAATCTGATGTTGATGATGACATAACTATTGTAACAGTCAATATCTTCATATGTTGGAACACCTCTCATGTAATGTTCAGATCTCAAAATAAAAAGGATTAATAAAGTCGTCTGCCATCGTCTGATCAAGTGCAAGCTTAAAGAATTCACATGCCTTAATTCTTAACATTAAAAGCAAAATCATATTTTGTTTGTGTCGAAATTCTTGGATCTTATTTCCCAAGACAAATCAGGCCAAATCACATGTCGGTTCCCAAGAAACTACATACATATTGTTCTATAATTTCCAGAAGGATGGAATTGGAACGTAAACTGGAAGTGTGTGGCTATTCCCAGTGCAATCCGTACTCGATATAAACTCCTCGATGCATAAAATTGAATTCTAGTGCACTCAAGTAAATGCGGTTGATTGTTTTCTGAAGGTTCGCTGTTGAAAATGTTTTGGCCCACGTATAATTTATACATATAATAATATGATGAACTAGGTGTTTAATTCAATCTTAAATAACTGAATATAACATGTTCCGTATTACCTAACATTACACCTTTAATACCCGGAAAGGAAGGCAAAGGATTTTAGTACACTGCAACGTTTCACCAGTTGCCCTGTACCGGGCACATTTCCAGATTCCGAGGCAATACTAGAAAATCTAAGTCCGATATTGCCCGACCCGGGATTAGAATCCAGGATCTCTTGATCGGCAGTCGCACTTTCAACCAATACGATCAACGAGGACGTCAACATCGTGGCGAGGCAGTCTGGCAGGAAATGAGGCATTAACTGAATATAAATAGGAAAAAATTTGAGGTCTTTACACATATTGCTTACTTGGAATTCGTCGATCACATTACTTTAGCTCACATATATTGTAAAACTGTGGACACTACGGTAAAATCATTCAAAAATCATTCATGCCAATATCCTATAAAAGTGTTTAGATTTTGTCATTATACATACCTTCTCTGAGTGCCTCCAGGTACAGGCGTAGCGGCGAGCCTGGCCTGCCTCTTCAGCAGCTGCACCGTGAGAGCGAACGATACCACCATGGTCAGCATCGGGATGTAAAACGCGACCAGCGAACCGAAGATCCAGAATAGACGATTATTGATCACGCACATCTCCGGTGTTGGCATTATGTTCGTTCGATTGATGAGTCCTGCGGGAGAAAGATTATTAGTGACCATGTCATTATTATTGACCATGTATTATTAGTTTTAATGACCATGTATTAGTGTCTGCATTTATCATCATCATCATCAGCCTATTAAAATCCACTGCTGGACATAGACATCCCCTGATTGGTTATGTCTATAATCCCAACGCTGGGCATGAGGGTTGGGGATCGCAGATCATAGCTTCTAGCACCACATACACTGCTGCTGCTGGTGCTGTATAGCTGTGCTAAAGTAGGCTGTACCATACCGAGATCTGTCAGTGCCGGGTATAGGCACCTCTTATGACACCCCATATCCCGGCCCGGGGTCGGGTTATGCATTCTTAACCCGCCCGACACGGAAACCTACGTTTATTAGTACCTAATATTACCTACTATTACAATTACTAAACATTATTATTTTGACCATACCAAATTGCCAAATACATATTATTATTGTTATAATTATATTGACTAGCAGATCATTATATAGTTGACATTATTATGCTTTTTACATCAAAGACCTGTTGTTCATTTCAGCGTGACGTCATTTTCGTCATTCATTACGCAATACTACAGCGTTTTCGTCATTCATTACGCAATACTACAGCGTTCTACTAAAACCCCAGTCATGTTCATATAACAATTTATCATAAAAAACCATGTTATGAATAAAAGTACCTTAACCAACGGGGTAGTATTAAGATTTTTTGTTCTATGTATATTTTGTAAGTAATATGTGGTTTTAACTATAGTTCGTTAAGCGAGTCCTATTCTTAAGTTAAGAGTGACAAAGTCACTTTAATAAATTAAATGTCAGTACGAAAAATTGAAACATTAATTATTTGATATGATAAAAACACTTCATAAGAAATTCAGAAGCGAAAAAGCATCTTGGTGAAACCGTAACTTGTACTTAAAACAATTTACTTAAAAATTCATCAGTTTTGCGAGTTATTCAAACAGGCGGCGAAGCGAGAGACAATATAGGAGTTACGTACGTAGAACAAGAGGTTTGACAACCACTGTGCTGGTTAGACAGCATAATTTATTTAGAACATAACATAGCATCATGCTTAAGTTATCCGAAAGCGCTAGGCAGAGAAGTTACACTCTCACGTTTCACTACTTATGCTAATTTTAAGCTAACTACTAGAGATGAGTCTTCATCTAAACGAATGATCAAATATTCAGCAAAAGTTTTACTAGAAATAGCAATAGAGGTTATTTTCGGTTGCACAACAATGTTTTTTCCGTAAGGGTTAAGTTCCATTCAAAACGCACGTCTCGACAAGTTCTGACGCAAATTGATTAAAAAACCCACAATACTAGCCTATTATAATACATCGCGACTACTAGTCTGCCTATTCAATAAAGGCTACAATGTGGATGCCGCCATGTATGTACTAACACTTAATGAAAATCATTTACTTCTAAATAGTTACTTAAAAACGCAAAAAACGTAACATCATACCTGTAATTCCGGAAGAGGTAGGCAGAGGACTCCTAAGTTTCACCAGTTACGTTTACGTCTCATTAGGGAATAAGTGGTGAATCTATTTATACACACGGGGTACATATCCAGACATCGAAAATTTTAATTAAAAAAATCCAATAATGACCGACCCGGTACTCGAAACCAGAAGACCTCTCGATAACCAGTCACGCTTACAACTAATACAACCAACGAGGCAATCAATACTTATTAGATGAATAGATAGAATTGATAAATAAATACATAGTTACATGTGAACATTGTACAAATTCAATTCAATATTGGCCTGCGGAAATGGATCCCTGCACTTGTATCAACGAAGCTCTGTTTCTGTTCGAGGCATGTTGTAGTGGTATCAATGTTTCCAACGGGTATAACAACACATTAATTCTCAAATTGCATGGTAAAATATTCTCGTGGGGTCAGACAGCATAACATCAATTACATTCTTGCCCAGTAACCAATTTTTACTTTTAGACTAGAACCATTCTTGACATTTTACGTTTAGGAATTTAGAACAAGTTGAGCTAAAGATAACAAACTATAGCAATTAATTGCGTTGCTACCTTTAGCGGTGTTTATTATTGCCTTGTCACGAGTCAGGAAACTCTGAGGGGCGCGAGAATTCTTCGACGTGACGATTTGATTACCCAATAATTGTATTATACGAGGATTGTCTTGAAATTTTATTCGTGTATTGGCATTTCAGAATAAGGTATTTTTGTAACATATTTATGTACATTTCTTTTATAAATATATGGTGTTTGTCTAATGTAACAATACAATGAATACTAGTGTGCAAACGTAAAACGTAACATCACGCCTATAATCCCTAAAAAGAAAGGCAGAAGATACAACTGTATACCACTGTACACTGTAGACCGGCATAGAAATATTTATTATCGTGCGGAAATCAAACCCAATCACGCAGTCCAGTAATCAGATCCACTAACAACTGTGCCTACGGGTTAGTGTACAAATATAATGGCAATGTGAAGTACATCCAATGTTCCTACGGCATACTTTATCATTTGACAATGTGTAAAGTATTTCACTGACATTGGCCTTATAATACGTCATGTGCCATTCGAAAATTTATAATCGAAATTCATAAAGTGTCGTTAGCGTGTCAACTTTGCAACGGCAGTATGAAATTTCATTTTATATATTACTCGTGCAATACGAATAACATCTGGACGACACCATATGCTCTGTGCGCAGTTACATCCTGCGGCGCCATGCCGCTATATTGAAACTTGAAATTTTAACTTTTCGAAAAAGTTTACAACGACATTACAAAGAAAGTTTATAGGACATAGTAATGTATAACATTATTATCGATCTATCTGTACTTGGTTTCAAAAATTACTTTTTTTGTCTAGTCCCTAGTACCTACTCTAAAGTGAAGACCATAAGGAATTATTATATGAAAGAATTATTTCACAGAAGATTGAGGTAGATAAGAAAGGTTAAATCGTGTGAGAGATGTTAGGAATGCAAATATAATTAACGTTAGTGAACTAAAATAGAGTGGTATTGGTATCGAATGAGTGATATATCAGTTTGGAACATATCAGTTTGGAACAGAACAACAGAGTGATGAATGAATCGTTCGTGGAATGAAACGCATATTGTTTTAAAATTGATGAATGCGTTTGAGATCGTAAGGCCGTGTATATCATAATTAACTTATCTGTAACTTTTTACAATATTTTTCGTAAAAACCGAATTGTTGTAAGTTATTTGCTTAAAAATACAAATGTTATTATTACTTAGTTTTAGTGAGACGTGAAAAAAAATACACTAAATTCGATAATACGACCATGGTTGAACTCGAGAGCTATTTGATTGATTATTCCATAGTTACGCTGGGTCACTTATTGGGTACGCAGAGAGTATTGAGCGCCAAATATCTAATTAAATATTAGCTAGATTTCCATACCTGATAAGCATCTTTGATATACGTCACTCTCTTATTTCATTAACTTCATACGCAAATTGAAACGCAAATTTAAAAAGAAATGGGTAAAATTATTTCATTTTGGTTTCGTCATGTTCACTGAACATATTTATAACGCATCGTTGGATCGCGCATTGTTGGTTAATTCAACATATTTTTATGGAAAAATTTAATATTACACGATGATTCTACAAAATTTCGAACGTATAACCCGTGCGGTATAATTTAGGACCTGTATGCTAATATATACATCTAAGGCTATAGAAAAGGCGATTTATAGCCATACATATATAGCCATGCCACGGAAAAGGCTATATATAGGCATAGCCTTGTATGTGGTTAATTTATTCCTCACCACCAAAGAGTCCAACATCAGAACTTTCTGCGTTCTTTCTATTGAAGTGAAGAATATTCTGTCAAAGATGCAAGCTATTTTCCCGCTATATTAAGTACTTCAATTGTCCACCTCCCATCACCGCGGAGCCATTGCCTATCTGCCTACAACACTAACACATATTATATCATAATAGGAACTCAATAGCCTTAGCACCATTGTAAGTAAATGATTATTATGTTAAACAAAGGAAAGAGAATTTATACGCTAAAATGAACCATTCAAAAAACTATCGTTATCCAGTCATCGTTTCCAACAGTAAATAATTAATGGATGAGAAATTAAGTGAAACGTTACGCAACAGAACTCCGGTTTCGCACAATTACGATCAACTAGACGTATCCTGCCTTTATTCGTGATCACGACGGAAAAATATAAAATTATTAATGAGGATTTTGCTAATACATAGTTTAGTTTGGTAAAAACACTTTAATTTCTGTCAAACTCAAATGACGATTCAACTGTTGGTAATTGAAATTTCATTCTAAACGAAGTGAATAATTGTAGAATGTAAAAGACATCCCTATTTAGTGATGAAAAGCATAAACCGTGAAGTTCTTGGTGCGATTTGTCGCTGATTTTCGGGCGAGTTTTCTTGCAACATTGGTAAGCCAATATATAGCCCAAAATAGTATCCATTTTAACAGTCTAGTTCCGTTTCCTTTACCGCAGTATCACCTTCTCTGATTTGCAACTAGCTTATACGAGAGGTGTGTTCGAACAGTTCAAAAAGTATTTTTTTAATAATGGTTTAATTCATTCATGTACAAAGCTGTTTTTTACTGGAAGAAGTGACAGAAGTATTTCGAGTTTCACACAAGTATCTGTGACTAATTAAAGAACACATTTGATCATTTTCGATAAGAGACGAACTTGATATTCTTGGATGAAATTACGGTATAACTGGACCACGGTACATAGTGCCAGGATATGATAAACTATTTTAGTTTAGTTTTGTCATGGAATATTTACAATGAAAGGAACTTCGCGGTACGCGGGAAAATCCATCCCGTTCCTGTGAAGCCATCTAGGTCTTCCTGCCACACCCTTATTATTGTGTCATCTTATGACACAGGCAAAATGATGTCAGACATAGGAAACCTCTAAAACTAAATATAAATTCTAATACAATTAGCCATAAATACCTTTTAACCCGATATTAAGTAGGATACTTGAATCAATCATTAATGTGAGTGCCATCGACTGGGTAACGTAGACAAGCGGTAGCCACATAACTTTGTAAGATGCAACCGGGTGTAAATTTTTCCAAATATTTTTTTATACAATCATTTTTTTTAATTGTACAATTTTGTATCTTTGCACTACATTCTCTCTGGGCAACTCAATTGAAGCGAGGAAACACCTAATTGAAGACGGCCGCACATTATTGAAAGTAAGGCGTACAACTGCTACTTTATGGGGAGAGTTCTGTCACGGACGCGCTTGTCGTTCTCAATTAAGTACGAAATAAAATTATTCAGCCGAATCTTGTATGAAAAGTTAGGTACATAATTTTAAATTTCCAGGCACGAATATAACATAACTGACACTAGGACTAGTCCGCCAATTGGGTCGGAGGCTAGATGTTTAATAAATCTAAAGTTGCCCCATTCATCAGTCACGATGTATCGGGCCTGACATTAGTCCATTGTACAACAACTGACATCAATATCGCTATGTAGTCGTAATTACAGACATTTCCGTTACAGATGACCCATGAAACGAATAGCCAGTTGTATTGATTTGTTTCGAAACATATGTTTTCATAGATCGCAGATCATCAATTAAATATCAAATAATCGTACGTACCACACGATTATCAGTATCACGGATGAGTTAAAATATTATTGTAGTCAATAATATAACTTTTTTCAATATTAGACAATCTCATACATTGTACATCTCGTACAATAAGGATCTCGTACGCTGTCTTTGCAACTACATATTTGAATGTTAGTTTCAGTATTTTGTTCATTTAGAAATAATATATTTAGTGTCCCTATTTAACAATCAATATAGATATTGTAATATTCCGTTCCACTCAAAAGCAAATTGAAAACTTTCATAAACCAAGAAGAATATACACTACGAGAGATATAAAGAAAAAGAGGCCTTGGCATGTATTGAAAATAGTTGGAATATTCAGATAAATATTTTTTGATGAACGAAATCACGAGATATATTACGTATATTCGCATGAGTTATGAAGATGGCTCGAAATTACACACGAACGCACGCACGTGTGCACGAACGCACGCAGCACGCGTGCACGCACGCCTTGCGTGCGTACAAGCGCGCACGTACTCATAAGTACACACGCAAGGAGTCGCTCTTTTACAGACAGGCGTTTTAATAATCCTTCAAAACGTAGCTCAATTTTGTACTAAAATATACAATTTGCTCAATCATTCACTATTCGTACTGTACAATTTGATTGTGGTCAAAAATATTGATTGGTCATTATGGTCAATATAAAAATATACAACGACTGATCCGTTGATGCAGTGGTTTGTGAACCTGATTGTTGCGCCGAGAGTCGTGGGTTCCATTCCCACCCAGAATAAATATTTGTTTAACAGGTATTTGTTCTGTCTCTGAGTGTAAAAATATCGATATAAGTATATATTTATACGCATATATGTACGTAGTTTATCAGCCGTCTGGTGAATATGATACAGGCTGTCTCGATGCTTGCTTTGGAATCGGACGGCCGTGTGTGGAGATGTCCCAAGATATTATTATTAAATGTAACATCAAGCCTGTAATCCCCAAAGAGCTAGGCAGAGGAATGAAACATGTTACATTTACATAAACATGTTACATTTACGCCTATGTCTAGTCTATGGAATAGATGATGAGTCTACTGTCATACACCGGGCACATTTTATGATTCCGAACCACTATTAGAAAAGTGTAATAATGCACAATAATAATATTATTATTATCGATTTTTTGTTTCAATTTCTCCCTAATTCAGGGGTTGAATATACCAATAACGCGGGCCAAAGCCAAGCGCTAAAGGATTAAATTCATTGCGTGCATATGTGTTTGTGTTTATGCGTGTTCCTGTATGAATGCGCGCGTATGTGCGTGACTGTGTGCGTGCGATTTTGTGCGTGCGATTTTGTGCGTGTGGTTGTGTGCGTGTGATTGTGTGCGTATGGTTGTGTGCGTGTGATTGTGTGCGTCTGATTGTGTGCGTATGATTGTGTGTGTGTGTGTGATTTTGTGTGTGATTGCGTGTGTACGTGTGCATGTGTGTGTGCACGTGTGTATGTATGTGATTGTGTGTGTGTGTGTATGCGTGTGCGCACATGCGTGCGTGCGTGCACCCGTGCGTGCGTATGTGTACGCGGTGTGCGTGCATATGTGCGCGTGCTCTTTTTGCGTGTGTACATAAGTTTATAAATCTAAAAACTTTCGGGTTATACGGCAAGTATTTAAAATAGTAGCTTTTTGCAAAAGTATGAATGTAGTTTTGGGCATTGTTAGCATTTCGAGACTTGCATATAATGTTTTGGGGATTACGCCTGTTGCAGAGATGATTATTGGAACCGTTTTAACAGTGCTAACTTGCCACTGCCTTTTTATTTCTGTTGCAAGTTCGTTATATTTTGCAATTTTTTCTGCATGTGCATTAAGTAAGTTGTGAGTGTTGCATACAGCTATATCTATTATAAAGACAGTCTTATTATTTTTGTCGTGTAGTAATATATCAGGCCTATTACAATGTACGGTTTTGTCAGTGATGATTGTTCTGTCCCAATAAATTTTATATCTACTGTTTTCTAATACGGCGCTAGGCTTATAGTTGTAATAAGGAATTTTGTGTTTGATAAAGGTGTACCTATACGCTAAGTTTTGGTGAATTATTGATGCAACTTGGTCATGTCTGTGCTTATAGTCCGTTTGCACTATGGATTTACATGCGCCTATGATATGCTGTATTGTCTCGGAGCTACTCTGGCAACGTCTACATAAGTCAGTAGCTAAGGAAGAATTTCGAATGATGTATTTCTGATAGTTACGGGTATTTATTGTTTGGTCTTGGATTGCTAACATAAAAGCTTCTGTTTCAGGGAAGAGGTCTCCGCGTAGCAGCCATGTATTTGACGCCACTTTGTCAATGTGTGGTTGCTGGAGATCTTTGCGGTGTCTCCCATGCATAACCTTTTTCTCCCATGCTGCAATCTTTTCTGAGCTGCTCATTACCAATTCGTTACGTTGTGGCGTTCTATCACTAAGTATAAGTGGTGTTAATCCGCAATCAGCTACAGTTATTACTTTATGTAGATTAGAGTATTCTGTCCGTTCAAAGAAGTAATTTCGTAACGACGTTATCTGCCTATTATGTAGATTTACTACATCTATGATACCGCGTCCACCTTCAAATCTAGGTAGTGTTAATCTTTGCACGCAAGAACGTGGGTGGTGTTTTCTGTGAGTGGTGAGAATTTTGTTTATCTTGCATTGTATTCTTTTAAGTTCTGTCTGTGACCATCGGATAATCCCGAATGAGTAAGTCAGTAATGGAATCGCATAAGTATTAAGTGCTTTGGTCATGTTACGTGCATTGAGTTGAGAACGGAGAATGGTGTTAAGCCTATGTTGAAATTTCTTTATTATGTCTTCTTTTATATGTTTATGATTAATTTTTTTATGTTGTTGGATTCCTAAGTATTTGTACGATGTGTTGTGATCTAGTGCTTCTATAGTATGGCCTGATTCTAAAGTGTAATCGTTATGAGTTGTTATACCCTTTTTAACTGTTAGTGTTTTACATTTATCTATTCCAAAGTTCATTTGAATATCTGTCGAGAATTTTTGCGTTATATCTGCTAATAGGTGAAGTGACTTTGTGTCGTTACTGTATAATTTAATATCATCCATGTACATAAGATGTGTGAGTATTGTTTGTGTGCCACCGATTTTAATACTAAATCCAGCTTTAGTAGTGTTTAAGATGTTTGACAAGGGATTCAAGGCTAAACAAAACCAAAGAGGGCTGAACGAATCACCTTGGAAAATACCTCTTCGGATAGGTATACAGGGTGTGCTTGGTGAAAATTTGTTGTTATATGTTTGTAACTTTGTCGACCATTGATTCATAATTTTTTCTAAAAATGTAATAATTGTGGGGTGAATTTTGTAATATTTCAATATAAATATAAGCCAGCTATGTGGTACAGAGTCAAAAGCCTTTTGGTAATCTATATACATCAGACTAATATTTCGCTTATGTGTGTGTGCAAAATTTAATACGACTGAATCTATTATCAACTGTTCTTTGCATCCTTGACTACCTTTTCTGCACCCCTTCTGTTCTTCAGCTATTATGTTATTAAGTGTTATGTTTTTGTAAACAAGGACTGATATGCATCCTGTAAGTATTTTATAAATGGTTTGTAGGCAGGTAATTGGTCTATACTTTGAAGGATCAGTAAGATTTTTGTCTTTAGGTATCAAATAAGTAATTCCCTGCATTATATATTGTGGTATTGATTCTGGGCACCTGATAAAGTTATTAATATGTTTATGTAGTAGTGGTTGAATTTTAGTGAATTTTTTATACCAGAAATTATGAAGGTTATCAGATCCAGGGCTTTTCCAGTTATGTGATTTTTTGAGAACATCCAAAAACGTTTCTTCTGGTATATATTCGTAAGACATTGAATTAATTTTTCCTTGATTTTCTGAATTTAACCATGTAGCAGACGCATTGTGTTGTACAGGATTCGCCCAAATTTGAGACCAAAACATCTGTAGGTCTTCCTGTAGTTGCTCAGAATTTTCTCTATTATTTTTTCGATAAGTGTTCGAGAATTCTCTCTCTGTATTTTGAGTGCTTGAAGATAGTTCTCTATAAAATACTTTTTCGTTTTGGATGAATTGTTTATTTTGTTTTTTCCGTAAATTACTAGTTATGTACCTTTTAAGTCGACTAGCAAATGCATTCAATTTTTGTTTCATTGTATCTAAAATAGTTTCTGGTGATAAATTGGGTTCTTCATGTTTTGAGTGAATTTTGTATTTATTAGTAATAATTTCTATATGATTAATTAGTTTTCTACTTTTGTTTCCTTTTATATATTGTGTCATTCTTCCTATTTCCTTTCTAAGTAGTAATATTTTATTTTCAATTCTTTTTTGCCACGCTGGTGTTTTGTCTTTATTTGTTTGTGTCGTGTTTGTAAAATCTTTAATTTTTATGCCACTGCATATGGTTGCCGTATAAGCTGCACTGTAAATGATAGTTTGTGTTGTTGTAAAATCCTGATCAATTGTCGCAAAGTTTGATAACAGATTATTGTTTATATAACTAACTACCGCCATTAATCTTTTAGATGCTTTTTGTTTCGGTATATGCGGTCTCTCTATTGGGTTAGAATTTTTAAATAAGTCTATTGCTTCTTGAAACTTTTTATCTATAAATTTGTAATCTAAGTAGAATTTATTATTATTAGATGTATTTCTTGCTTCTGAGTTACTATCTGCAGTATTTTGGATAGCCGTGGGGTTCGATTCGCGGTTTTCTGTATTAGAACCTGTATTATCATCTAATGCTGTTATGTCATTACATTTATGTGATTGTATATGCATGGATTCCTGGGATTCTTTAGCTATTTCTTTTAACCTGTATTCTGGCAAATATTTATTTTGAATAATGGCTCGTGTTTGATCTGAAATGTTCTGTACTGAGAGATGAGAAAGTTGGGGATAACTATATAGAAATTTGTTTCGGATTTGAGATCTATAAGCTGTTTTGTTCGTTTCACATTGCGTTATTTCGTAGTAGCATTTAATTAGAGTTTCATTCATTTCTTGTGACCACTTTAATCGTTTTCTTCGTGTATCTTGAAAGTCTTCGATTGACTGTATTTGATTGTTAGTGTGTGTAACCATGGCTGACTGTGTTAGATATGTATTAATATGTGTATCGACTTCTGATTTGATTTTGTCAAGTGTTTCCTGATCTAGTAATTTATTTCGTATAATGGTTCTTCTCTGGTCTCCTAATCTCTGTTTGGTTGCATTCATGTGCGGAAATTTTTTATTAAATTCTGTGTACAATATATCTAAGTAGTATCGTGTATCTGTCTCCATTTTAGTTGCTGTGAGATAAGTGCGCCATATAAATTGGTTCATTTCTGTTGTCCACTTTTTTCTTCGCGCGCGTGAATTGTCAGCAGTGGGTGCAGTTTCAACAGCATTTGCTTGCTGCACAACAATTGCTGACAAAGATACAGTTGATGATGATCTGGAGATGGTATTCGAAAAGGAATGAGGTGACGAATTATGTATTTGGGAAAGATCGTCGGAAGATGAGGATGAAATGGGTGATTTAAAGAAGGCCAAGGGATGAGTTGTGTATTCCTGTTGATGTTTACTTTTTGGTTCTTCCTCAAGTAATGATGATGATCTGTATAACTTCCTATCTGTAGATGTTTTTCGACAAGCGGCTGAGCGCGGTCTTAGATTATATGTATTGAGATAATTTTTCTGCATTTCATAATCGGCCCGTAAAAGGGCCACGAGTATAGCAAGGGAAATAATAGTCCGCCTCGGCAGCGCCCCGCTTGCCGGGTAAGGCTACTTACTCTCTGAGGTCGCCTGGTATCAGAGAGGGACCGTTAAAGGCTGAGCTTCCCCTCAACCACGCATCCATATGCGCACGGTGCCTTCACACGCGTTCGGATTGGGAGATGGTTATCCCGCCACCATTCGGTCGCCAGAGCCTCGTTAGTTACTCAGCAGGGTGTACCACGTGCAGGTGAAGTTGGCGTTTGGAGTTTTAGTTGTTATACCCCCTTACACCCCTTATTATTATTATTATTATTAAATGAAATATAATTAAAGTACATTATTAAATAACAATATTAAAAACTACATTTGCTAACACAAGCTTAGTACAATTCTTTTATTATCAATGAGCACGACCGTCTCGCGCGGCAGTTGGTTTTGCACTGTTGATACAATATAAGCAATATATTTATAACCAGAAAAAATACAGAAAAGCAAATATGAAAGTCAGCAAAAAAGTTTCAAGGGAGAATAATACATATTTATAAAACAGTAGAAAAGCAAACTATTAATTTAAATCCAAAGTAAAGTCTTGGCGTGATCACGCCGAGGTCGTGGTGGTCGGTCGCAGTGCGCCGCTGCCATCCCTGGCTCACTCCTGTAGGTGGCATTCTTAGGTTCATGTTTTATTGTACTACCAATTTGAAGCTCGTAATTTTTTTATATTCAGCGACAAACAGGCGGACGGTCCGCCTGATGGTAAGTGGTAACCGTTGCCTGTGGACATTCGCAACACTCGAACTGTAGCTAATGCCTTGCCGGCTTCAAAAGAGAGCTCTTTTCTTGAAGATCCCCATGTCCAAGCATTCCGGAACAGCCTCAGATGGAAACTCATTTCAATAACGAGCGGGCAAACCGAACCGTAGAGGACCGCCACAAGTCCAGCTGATGTGAATAAAACTTCAATTTCGGCGAATGGTGAGATACAAGTAATGTGAAACAGGCACCATGTCGAACAGTTCTTCGGAGCACTCACCATTGTAGACCAAGTTAAACACGTAAAGGAATTTCACGTCCCTCCGCAGGCTTAAGTCTTCCACCTTTTCGATAATTCTAGGTTGGTTGACTATTCCCACTGCACGTTTTTTCAAATGGCATAAGTTGGTAATGCGGCGCTCCAGCCCAGAGATGGATACAGTACTCCATGTGAGGCTCTCAATGGTCTGGTTTTAGCGCTTCTGGGAAGGCGTACTTCCTTTTAATACACCAGCGTCGCTTGATATAGTGTCGTGATCGTAGCAAGTAAGTAATCTTTTTTTAATTTACTATCGGTTTAGAAGGTACTTTATCA
>DWFO01000746.1:0-18510 GCA_018246595.1 Mimoniades nurscia nurscia
GATATCAGATGTTTAGAAAACGAAAACGTTATAATGAAATGATTTTTTTAAATATATGTGAATGTATGAATAGATTTTGTTGATAAAGTATTACATTGTCTTAGTAGTTTTTTTTTTAAATGTTACCATATTTTTTATGCCCTCTGTTCTACGATTCGGGCGAAATTCAAACGCTTTTGATTAGCTACACGTATAATAGTGACGTCAAGATAAAAAAGTTAAAATATCAACATTTTTATTAAAATTATAAATGCACAATTCAAAGCTGTTGCGAAAAGCTGTGCTCTGTGATCCGCAAACCGTGGCATCGTGGTTATATCCATTAATATGCCCATCGTGGGCATTATGGATTAAACCCCTCGGGGAGAGTTTGGGGGAAGGGGTATGTCCAGCAGAGTACTGCATTAGGCATGATGATAAAATGCATAATGACTGTCAAGTCTGAATTTTGTCTAAACTGTTTCTTTCTTGATTGCAATTTACATTAGTCCTGGATAAAGCGCATAAAATGTGTAGAGATATATAAATTTGTTTGTTCTTGTAAGGCGGGAATATCATAATCCAAGAAAATGTCAGCAGGTATACTTACATGTACCTACCTACTGCAAATGTTTCTTCCTAAGGATCCATTTAATAAGTGAACGACTCTATTTAAAATATTCATGTACGAGTAGGTACCTACGCCGTTGCCAATACAATATGATACCCATTCGAGAATACAGATTTCATACTTGAACTAAAGACAGAATGATAAATAAAATAGATAAAATACATAGTTTTTTATTTCAATTAAGCGAGGACGAAACAATAAATTGAATTGAAAAATGTAGAGTAAGTGATATGGCGAAAATGCTAAGGATAAGATTTGTTAGAACGTTTCTAGCATTACATTTTATATTTATAAAGATAGGTAATTACCTAGTACGAATGCGGCAGACATCTGCGGTTAGCTGTTATATCATAAGCTTGTAACATAGATATTATTATTGGCTATAAGTTCCATTCATTACAATACATTATGTATATCAACATAATCTGAAACGAAGAATATATTTCTAATACAGTACTATGAAACCATTGAAAAAATAAAAATCCTTATCATTTTAACAGTAACGGTCGAAATTCACGAACATCGTACCAAACATTCGAGGGCAGCGTTAATTTACACGACTTGTAAGCTACTAACACGAAAAATAAACAATTCGTCGATATCCTTCCCTTTTTTATTGCTTCCAAAGTAAAAACGGTATGGAAGGCTTCGCGGGCGGCGGCGGCGGGGGGGCAGATGCGGGAGCGCTACTGCCTGACTGACGTCGCCACAGTAGTACGCGTGCTCTACTCCCGCCAATCGCGCGTCTGCGCACACGCAGCCCTCGCGCCAAGATCACTAAAAAAAAAGATAACACATCAACGTGCATATCAAACATTGTTAGTGGATTACAGTGCAAAAACTACACATACGGACAGTGCATTTAAGTGATAATCATCGCAAAGTGAACATTGTATGTGGTGATAGTCGTGACGGCAATAACTTGACGCTCGCCAGTGTCTATTAACTGTTTATGGCCTGTACAGTGCGTCTATTGTTGTGTGCGCTTCCACTAATCTCCTATTCACCTGTCCACAACAGGGTTGGACTGTGAAATGGGACAAAAAATTGCAATGAACGATCATTGTGCACTGTGGACCGTCGGATGGTAAACTTTGCGGGTTGTCTACCTGACTACTGGAGGGTTGAAGGCGTCTGCCGATTTATCGGGCAACCCGTCGCCTTGTACGTATATATTTTTTTTATGGAATGCGTAATAGTATACGGCGGATGTAGATTAAATTGGGTAGGCAGGGGGCGCTTCACGGCGCATCGCTACCTGTTTTATAGTCATGTGCATGATACACGAGTGGATGAATATGCATGTTACCTTTTTTTTATTTTTTTTTAAATGAGATACTATCGAGGGTAAACAATGCCTCGTGTAACGGTTCTGCGGTTAATTCTATTGTTCAAATTAATAACTGAGCTTACACAACATTTGTGCCACTGCGTTTTGCAGTAATTATAATTATCAGTAGCCGTAGTGTAATCGTGGAAAATTATTATGAGATAGAGGCTTAGGTGTTGAGTCTTTAGTTTAACAATAAATACTTTATAGCTTGATGTTTGTCAAACAGTACCTACAATATAATAATTAAGTTACAATTTAAAATACGTTACTTCAGTTATCTGGGGCTAATAGAGTGAAATTAATTTCTAAGTAGTTAATGAATTTTATGGCTCGTAGCTAAGTCGACGTCGCAAATTGAAAACGATTTGTATAGTCTAGGAATAAGATTTATGCATCTATAGATATGAAAGAAGTAGAAACGTTGAACAAATGTATTAATTTTTATTCTCATCAAATATCAATCGTTGAACTATAACGAAATAGTTCAGAGCTAATTCAACATCCATTAGTATTGGGACGACGTGGTTGAGTTACCCTCCAAACCTCCCTAAATTAAGAAAACACAAGCGCAGCTTTGAAATATAGGAACAGACATCCATGGAACAGAATTAGCTTAGATTTAATTTACAAATGTTCCAGGCGAATACAATTTATTTTGTGAGGTTTGGGAGAAACTCCGATACCCTTGCCGACTTAGGTCTCAGGAATGTATACCAATTTAGATATCTATCAACAGTCTGAGCAATCATCTGTCCTTTTTAGAGTTGCATTGATCAACTTCTTACCTAACGTTCTTAAACATCCATTATTATCCGCCTATTGTTGTCCACTGTTGGGCGTAGACTTCCCTGAGGGCTTATGCCCATAATCCTCGCTTTCTTAAGCATGTATTCTTGTAATTAAAACCACAACCGACGATTTAATAAAGGTACAACCAAGGAGTCAAAATTTAATGCATACATATGTTTATTACTTACTTGTGGTGCATACATGAATACAATTATTTACAAAATGTAACGCACTCTTGTGCACTGTTGAAGTAAGGAATGCGATTTTTATATAATTATTCACCAGCTTAAGAGATGCATGTGTTATCGAAATAGCTAGACGGATATTGGATCTGTCAGAGGTTCTTCTTCATGAGCTCCTGCCAACCGCAGCGAGGTTGCGGCCGAGTGTAATCACGAAACTCTTAACAGTAGAAGTTAATTTTATTATAAGTCAGATATAATTGTCTCTGTACTTCTTTAATATTTAATGCTAGCTGGCTTTTATTTGCTGTTGTGCAATATTACACACGACACTTAAGCGTTATCAATATACCTTTATTTATATCTACAAAGAAATCTTCAATTACTTCGCTACGTAATTAAACTTGATACTCCACTGCTATGTATATCGACGTACCATCTACTGTATAGCATCTTGTACCTACATAATAATGCGATGATACTGTCTGCAATGTTCTTAGGAGAAATACAATTTTGTTAACACACGAGATCTAACACACGTATCATATATGTACATGTACGATAGGTTGTATAACCAAGCCGGGTCACTAAAAGGGTAGATGGATCACTGAATGGTGAATATAACGAATATACTAAAACATATTCTGTCTAAGTAATATTATACTATAAAAAAAAATTAATTCATTTTATTTGGCTGTATATTTTTAATATCTTAGTAGTAAGTGGATACCACCTCCGACGGCCATGTGTAGTAATACCAGAGGAGTACTAACCAATAAGTAGCTTATATTAAGGGCTCATAACGTCTTTTTGAAGAACCCCATGAAATGGCGTTCCGGAAAAAGCTCTTAAAGAAATTCATATATAAGAAAGTACTTAAGGTTATACTTAATCAGTGTTATATATGCTCCTTTTTATAGTACATAATTTATGTGCTATAAACGGCTAGTAGTCTGGATTTGTGTTCGGTGTATAGCAATAGAATCACCCCTTATTCCACGATAGGGCGTAAACATAACCGACTTAAACTTATGATATGATTGTTTCGTTTCAAAATAAGTGTATATCACTGCATCGTTGTGCTAGCAGTTTACTCATATTTCTTAAAAGAAATCTTCTATTCCATGAGAGTGAAGAGTATTCTGCATTCCTCTGCCTACCTCTTCGGGGATTACAGGCGTGAAGTTACGTCTATTATTTGGACAGACAATTGAATCTAAATGCATTCAACCATATACAAAGATTTGCATGCACAGAGATAGGAAGGTCTGATTAATAATATCCTTTACATAGCTCCGGAATCCTACAAAAATTTGTTTTCTCCGCTTGTTTATGATTAATGGTCCATGCTGTTTAGCTTTTATAGCAAGGATGTACAACACAATAAAAATCGTAATAATATCTATTAAACTTTATCTATTAAACGGCAGATGGACTCTAAAAAGATACTTTTATTACAAAATTGTAGGGTTCGACGACCTAAAGAATAAATTATATTGTGTTATTTAAATGTTTCTAGACTAAGTGTAATTTTACATGTAGGTATATTATGTATAAACATATTTATTCTTGTTTGAAAACTTAGCATCCGGACTAAGTAGCCAGACAGCTTACCTATACCGGTTGCATAAAAATACATACATACATACAACATATGCCTATAAAAAATGAAATGTGAGGATATTTTTATCAAAATGCTAAGTAGTGTTTGAAAACACGTCGGCAGACATGTGACGTCCCAAATATATCAATCAATTGATATATCAATTTATTTGTTAATTTGTCTATGAGCTCCGCTTGCAGTCACTGCTAAGGACATAAATGTACGTATCATTGAAATTGTGATTTAAATGACACCAGTTGTAAATAAAATCTTGTCACATACTCACCCAATTAGTAGCTATTAAGGTGTTATATACAGGCTAAACTAGATCGAGTTGATTCCATTTGAATGGCTCGCAACGGCACTTTGACATTGTCGCATCGAGCAGGTGCTATTGAGGTAATAAAGTAGCATTTAAATTGTATAAAGTTGCGTGAAGACGTATTGTAGTTACCAATAAATGTTGTTTAATAGCCATTAAACAACATTTATTGGTAATGAAGCCTCATTAAATTGTGTAACTGGGGAATAATAAAAACACATTTGGTACTAAAGATGAACGTGTTATAAACATGCAATTTAAAAATAAATTTTATTAAAAAGAAATACAAATAGAATAAAAATAATATTGTGTACAAATAGTATTATACTAATGTTAAACTAAATGTAATAAATTTAAGAAAATACGCTTTAGGTTTGTTTTATGCTTTACATTTTCTTGAGCACTGAGCCGTCTCTAGGACACTATTCAATTGCGATAATATTATAGATCAAGCAAATCAGTTAAAAATATAAGCCCGTTAAAAAGTTCAGGTTTTTCAAAATATAATATTTACAGGTTTTTTTAATTTTTTATCTTCTCACCTACTTGACGAATGGTAGTTAATCTATACCATCAACTGATTACACCATCTTATCTTCACGTATATATCCGATGAAGCTTATCACTAAAATAGTAACGATGCGGCACAAAAAAAGAATTCCGCGTAAAGTTAACAATAAATTTAATAGACATTGTAAATACATTTTACATCAGATTGTTGTAATGCAATTAGTGGACTCGATTTATCCACGTATTATAGAATTAAATTCTTTTGAAAGGCCGATTTTACGAAACGTGATCCGTAAGCGATAAATATTTCATATAAATTCGTTTTTGACTAAAACGAATAGTTCAAAGCATTCAGATTTTAGCAATCGTTTTCCTGTAACGTGCTCGGCTACTGAATAAAATTATTTATGTCTGTATTCATAAATTCAATTTATTTAATATTTCTCGAGTCCAATTAATTGTAATTGACACAGTGCCTATGAAATCTTATATTACAACATTTGAATGATAAGTTCATTAATTGTCTTGTCGCCGGTCGGAAAAATCTTTGCGGCTTCTATAATTTATTTAGCTCTAATGAAGTTCATCTGCTTGAATAATATCAAGATCACAATGAAATATTCAGTGTGAATTAGTCTGTGAACGGACTGAGTGGTGTGTCTACTATTTGTCGAAGGCTCGAATCTCGATCCATAAATTTCAATAAAATTTTGTCAAATTGCTTCTAATTTATACTTGAAAGTTTATGTATATGTAAGTGCCGAAGTTTGTTGACCTTATTATAATTAAATCTTTTAAGTCTTGAGCGAGATCTTCGTGTCTCGTTTCATAAATAAATTATCCTTGGGACGGTAGGTAACGTTATATAGAGTCTAGGAGTATGTGTGTGTAAAGATGTGATGTTTCTAGGTCTTCTTATAATTTAATAAATCAAAAACATATAGGTACATAAATCGTATTAAAATATAAAGTGAATTAAATTGTATTCTCTGAACAGATACCGGGTAATAATTGATATCAGTTTTTAAAATAATTCCACATTGTTTTGAATTTTCTGCAGCTTTTACTGGAACTGTCTAGTAAATATCAAAGTTTTCACAATATACGTAACGAAACATCACGCTTCTAATCCCCGAAGAGATAGGCATAAAAGTGTATTACATTTCTACGTTTCAGCAGTTTCGTTTGCAAATCGTAAAGCCTTTATAAGCATATTATCATACACTGGGCACATATAAAGACTGCGAGCCACAACTATTTAAAAATATCCAAAGGTACCCGACTCGGCGGGACTTTAACTCAGAATCTTTCGATGACCAGTCTCCCCTGCAACCACTGTACCAAAGAGGCATTAAGTGTTCACAATATGTTTCAAAATGTTCATTAAGTTATTGAAATGACCAGTATTGTATAGACCACTACTTACTGCAGTACTCGTACTTACATACATATTCATATCTTTAAATTGTCGAACCAAAAGAGAGATAAAAGTAGTTTACAGCTTCGGAGCAAGTAAGATGGTAGAAACTCGATCAGGCGTAGCTTAAGTGCGAACGGGATGGGGAATATGAGTCGGTTAGTGTGAGTGAGAGGGATAGAAAATCAGAAGGCTTTTACGGTAGAACGGGCAACGTGCAGTGAAATGTGGGCCCGGCTCGCTCGCCTTCTTTTTTGATCTCGCTTGAATAAATTGATTCTAAGATTAATCTTTTTTTTCTTACCATAACTTACCTCGAAGGTGTTTTGTCTTCCTATTTATTAAAATAGAGACGTTGTAACGTTGTGCGACATTCGTCTTAAACATCGATAATAATGTACATATGTATATTAATTCAAAATTTTGCTTTAGTCAACAAAATTTGTTAAGAATTGCATGCGCATAATAATTTATTATTTTGACAATTAACAAAACAACGTAAATAATCTTCTGCGTCTTTATGAAACGAGAGAAAGCGGAAACCGTGTAAAAACACCCATCCCATACACCCATGGCAGTAAAGCAAAGCATCTGTTTTATTGTCCCCGGTCCATGATACACGTTTCAGTTGGAAACAGTCAGACCAATCGTAAATCTCGGAATAGCAATCATTTCAGTGATGTTATTAGTGTTGAACAAATATAAGACGAGGAAGTTAACGTTCATGTCGTTTATATATGAGTACCATTCTCTTGATATCTTTGTTTAGTAACAAAATAAACAAAAAAAGCACCTATGTATAATGACTTCATAAAATTGATCCTCTGACTCCTTACAAAAATGTGTATTATGATTAAAATAGAGGACTCGGATTGAATCGGGTAATACATAAATATAATAATTATGTACTGACAGCACAATATATTAAAGTATAATAATCATTTAAGGGAAATCAAAATCTATATAAAATACGACTGGTATTTGAGCTGAACGATAGCGACGTATCAAGTATAGACATAATATCGATTTCGAATCCAAATCCGGTCGCCATTTACATTTTCTGATATCACCAGAAGCTAAGATCTGATACTATCGAGAATAAATTGTTGAATGATGCATGAGACATGGAGTCGATACTCTTTATGATAATATAGCGAATAAAATTTGAACATTTAAAAAAAACATGAATGTTTCAAATCTGATAAGGAATACAAATATAATATTTGTTAAGTTAATCTAAGACATTTATACATTTCCCGGATACAAACATACATCGTTCCCCTATTGGAGTACAGGTCTTTGTTCAGAATGAGTGGATTAAGGCCATAGTATAAATAATGATTTAAATATATCAAAAAAATACTTTGTACAAACCTTTCGGAAATTATACAGCCCAGTATTTTAATTACCAGTTAATTACAAAATGTAATCTTCAAAATTTGATTAATACGTTTAAAGAAAATAAGAATGCAGCTGTGGTTAACAAATGACGAAGCCTTCCAAGCGCTTGCTAGTCTGTGAAAAGTTGTGACTTTTTTTATTGTAATAGTTTGACAGAAACAATACGGTGCTACTTAATTAAACATGTTTCTCGATCCATAAATCTAAATGCTCAACACCTGCAGCTCACAAGCAAGTGCCGAGATTATAAGCAACCAACCGACGAACCGTATCTCAGTCTTACGATCATAAGTGAAAGCCATAAAGATAAGAATCAACTGTAGATTTGAGCGTGTCGTGGTCATATCAAAAAGTATTCATTTAGTAATGGAGTATAAGTTAGACAAACAGTGCATGATATTTCATTTTTTTTAGTTTATCTCCTTATCAAAGTCATCTTTCAATAAATTAATACATACTGATGATATTCCTCAAAATAAAACGATAATGAAATGTCTTCATTTCAGATGTTCTTCAAAGCGTGATGTCGGAAAACGGTGGTACGGTTATATCAAGGGCGTCCACACCTCGTCCTGTCGCTGATAACCCAGTAAATGCGCCTCTGCGTTCGAGACATGACCAATTTCTTGCAAGTTCCGCGGGAAGAGCTCAACAAACTACAAGGACTTCTTCGGCTGGTCGAAATCCTAATGGAAACTTCGATTCACCTCCACTACCATATCATCGTCAGATAACGACCGGTGGCTTATTGACATCTACCCATCGTGAATCCTCAGCCTTTGTACCAGTAGTACCAACGCGGGCTATACATCCTGTTATGTATCCTAATGAAATGCATCCTGCTTTAATACCATCGGATATCATGGAAAGAGAAAGAATGTTAGATAGAGAACGGTCTGAACCTGCTAAAGGGTCTCCAGATAGGGTTTCCAGCAATTTTCCCAAAAGGAATTCATTCGATCTAATGGCAATGATGGTAGAGAAGAGAAAAGAAGTTGCGTTAAGAGAAGCAGCTGCAGCTATGTTACTCCCGCACCATAGAACGCCGTCAATAGATGGTATAATATCAGATGGATCTCCTCAACCACCCATTTATGGTCCGCCTGGAGCATTTCTCGGAGCACCAGGTCCATCGCCAACCACCGGCAATAGTTTTACCTTTCCTGGGGCCGGTCTATTTCCACCGGGAGCCGGACCTCATCAAATGCACTTGGATAGGCGATTATTAAGGGCTCCGGGAAGAGCATCGAGGCCGAAGAAACAATTTATATGCAAATTTTGCAATCGCCAATTTACGAAATCATACAATTTGCTGATCCACGAAAGAACCCACACGGACGAGCGGCCATATTCCTGTGATATTTGCGGAAAGGCGTTCAGAAGACAAGACCACTTGCGAGATCACAGGTAAGATAAAACAATCGTAATATTACTCGCATAATTAATCTGTAATTTTCATATCCGCAACATACAATTACTGTTGTTGATGATGGCGCGTCCGCTTTCTTGCACACTTTAATTTTCTACCACAGTGATCAATATAGGTATTAAGGCCTTATTTAAATACACGTAACAGGCAGCCGGTGTAACTCAAGTTGCAGATGTTAGGCCGAGTGTGGCCACATCCGCTTCACTACTTGGAAATGGAATATTTATAAAGCTCCTCAATCTAGCGGGCGTTTCTTAGAAATCGACCTATCTTGATTAATAAGTACGGCCGTCTGTTTAGACTTTCAATTAACCGTTCTTCGCATTAACGTTCTCAAAGTTATTTAAAGACTTACTCGACGTTGATAAGTTAGTAATAAACATTTTATGATCATGTCGGAATCCTTTTGAATTTTATAATACGAAGCCACGTGTGTGGTTGGTACCTACGCGAAATTCAAGTGCAAAAGTTTTATTTTAATGTAACATTTAATGAGCATCAACGTTGATTAAAATATTATGTTCATCGTCCTTATTCGAGTACATCCGTTAAGGGAGTAAAGACGGAAAAAAGTCACAGCACTCTTTTTAATGTAATGTTTATAATATATTATAGTAATGGTCGTTATATAAAGTAATTAATTAACGATATTGCTTTGGCGTAAGAATGAGCAAATACGAAACAGCTGGTCGTTTATGTCAATGTCAGGCCCAGGTCAATCCCACCTGCTGCCAGTTCATTTTGGTGTAAATATTGCAACGTAGAATAAAAATAGGGCAAACGAAGCTCTATCATTTTCCAAAATTTTGTACCATTTAAGTAATATATAATTGCCTTATAAACTTTCATAAAACCTTAACATGTTTTATTTTAAAAAAGAAGAAAAATAAATGTGTTTCGAATGGTAATTAGCGCAAACATAAAACTATTTACTAGTTTTATGAGTTGTTTTTACGAGTAGTTTGGTAATGCTAGTTTGTGGCCTGTCCTGGATATCACAGAGTGAGCTCAAATAGAACCTAATAGAATAAGCAGCTTTAACACAGAAAGTAAAACGGTTTTCTTAAAACTGTATTTTTAATTGCTTTTCTTCATATTTAATGAGTTGTTATTGGTCGCGGTGTTAGAGCTGGGTGAGTAAGAACGCTTAGCGTTATAATTTACTGCATTGCCGAATTGTGGATTAACATATTTTACATACATTATAGATCTCTATAGACAATTATGATACTATAGAGAACTTTGGGACGAACAGATGTTCTCATGCTGTCATCCTTAACCGTTGTAGAGATAAACATGATTATAATTATATTAAACAAGGATTACTATTAAATAAGCATATGCTCAACCGGCATGCCCAGCATGGGGATTATGGGCAAAAACCCCTCAGGGGCGGTATATGTCCGGCGGTGGACTTACGCGGACTGATAATATATGATGCGAAGCGCACACGATTCTATACGTTTCTTAGCAGAGAGCAGATATTCCAATTTCAAATCTACCGAGGCAAAGTTTTGATGCAAAAGGCTGTCAACTTTTTTTACCTACCTTCAATAACATCCAAAATCTCGCATTGAGTGAGAAAGCGAAGTCGATTTCACATCGCCAGTAAAACAAGAATGTCTAAACAAGTTCAATATACTGAATGCGTTCCCACAGTAATATTTATTATCCATCTATAAAATATCGATTTATTGTTTCTATAAAAAGCGAGGCGATTATATTGAATTAGAAAAGAAAAGAATTAATTGGGTTTTTTACCTCGTGCCGTTACTCCGTGTGGATTTTTTGATCAGATTTAAACCACGGATTAGATCCTGCATAAATATTACTCCAGATAAAAAGTTTCAAATCATAACCACCTCGTACATACATACGTGGATGTCTTATCATAAATGTACCTATACTAAAATATAATATACTGCCAACCAATCCCCATATCAAGCGTACATTGGTCATAACACTGACTTTAGTAGGATTAAAAACGCAATAAATATTGAAATCCCATAGTATACTAACGTATGCTGATCGTAATTTTTAATCTTTCGGTCATCAACCTTAACTCGCTCTGCCATGAGAAGGTTTTACTGGAGAAAGTTGATTTTTTCAATATAACGCTAATGAGAGATATTTTTATTCTTTGAAATATTATATTTTAAAGTAACGTATGATATTTAAAGAAATATAAAATAGTACAAAAAGTATTATTGCTTATCGCATCCTTTGGGTGATAATTAATTTGACGACTGAACCATGGATCTCGTAAAATAATCTACATTATGAAAGACTTGAGAAAGAATAAATTAGAAAAAAGGGTAGCATATCTACGTACTTGTGTAATAAGATAATAGTTAGTAAAAGTACAAAGAAAATTGTAAGCGAATGTAAGAAGGTCAATCGATATTGTGAAATCTACCAGTAAATATTTCAGTTAATAAAGAAGTTTGTGATATACTAAATATATGAATAATGAAAGATTACGATTAAAATATCGTATTCAAGTCTACAGATAAAGCCATAGAAACTGACTGCAAAGTATTTTCAGTAGAAAAATGTCCTAAGCGTACAAGAATAATTAGGTAAAAAATTATGTCGTTATAACACGGATATCAGTGTACAAATCGTAGAATTTAGTTTACTTATCACTTTTTCTTAATTGAATTACCTAATTCATTCGAACACATGCGATAAAAATTTGTAATGTTATTTGTAATCTAATAATGATAAACATAAAAATTTTGTGTTCAATATTTAGTATTCAATATCTGTCACAAATGATCGCATTTGTGATTAATATATGATAGGATGCCCAATCCGCAGTAAAATAAGAGAGGCCTTCGCCTATTTACATTACCAACTTCAGAGGTTTTACCTGTTTTGAAGGAACTTTTTAACGCTGTTTCAATAAGCTCACCATCTATTCCATAGTGGGACGTAAACGTAACTGTCGGAACGTGGGATTGTTCTACATTTCTCTTCCTACCTCTTCGGGGATTACAGGCGTGATGTTACGTTGTTTCAAGAACCCCATATCATAGCGTCTTATTTTTATCGTGGGAAAATCCATCATAGATACTACCGCCTTCCAAGCAGACGCAGAATCTTACCGGCTTAAAACCCCACGGTCTACCGCCTTGGGTGGTAGAGTCATTCAAAAGTTTGAATGTTTCTCTACTAAAACTAAATTTTAATGATCACAGTAAGAATTGCGTCGACAATTTGTACATATTACTTAGTGCTTCACGACGTTCCTTAGAGTCAGAATAATTTTTCGTGAATCTGACATCCGCCTGAGCTAAAGCAATTTAAGCTAAAGTTTGTATAAGAAGCGTTTGATTAAAAAAAATACGCAACATGGACATAGTGTTACAGGCTTAGTGATTTTTGATGAACCATAATGCCTGGATGGTATTCGTCTCACATTAATGTTACGCGTTTTTATCGTTGCGATCCGTAATTAGTTTAGAATCTGATGATTCATCCGTTTCTATTGGTGGTGAAGCAACGTAATGGTAGTTCAAAAGCGATACGGTCAACAAAATGGTCGAAATAAATTTTTATGAACATAACTTTGCGCTTCGTTCAATATTTCTATCATCTATGAAATTCTCTGTTCGAAGTCGTCCTACACACGCGAATATGTTATGTTGTAATAATTCCTGATTACGATTAGTATCTTGAATATATTTTAAAATTTTTCCAGCATTTTCATTTTGTAAATATAAAAAATATTAAGGCATTTTATGATAAAATTTGTGAACATTCAACTCGTAGAGACAGTAGTCCTAGTTTCCTAGTAGAACCTTATAATACCTTATAACCTTATAATAATGTTCTTTTGCAGGTGGCCATCTTTATACATATATTGTACTCGTTATCTTATTATAAGAACAAAAGGCAACTAAAAAAATTAATATATGGAACAAAAATATTGTGCTATACAATATTTAACAGACAAAAAAAATAAAGATGCTGTCGTATTTATTTTGATTGTAGACCATACAATCCATACACGTGGAGAATTCGAATCGGTAATGTCTTTTTATAATCTATTTGCAACTTCAATACAACGTGACAAAAACTTTTGAATTTAATGTTTTTTTACCGATATCATCTTATTCAACACACATAAGTAGCAGTTCCTTACGAATTGGATTTGTGTCAATCATTGTGTAGATTTATTTGTCTATACAGTATCTTTTCAATATAACTTGTAAGTTAATATAGCTATTTATAGTATGGAACACCTTTTTATCTAATTCTTAAATGGATAGAGAATTATTTCGTTGTAAATATAAGAACATAGGTACGTTGTTCTTATAATTGTATTAAAATTATAAATTTTAGTTTACTTACTGAATCCTATAATTATTTATTTATGTATCTGTTTAAAAATAACGTTATTTTTAAAACAATGCAAATTATTTTACACACAATTCGATTAAGCTTGGCCATCATATTAATTATAAATACATATAACAATTTGTCTAATCTCTACTTTTTGCAAATTTTATAAAAAAAAGTAACAAATTTTATAAAAAAAAAGTAATATGGAATAGATGGTGAGCCTATTGCCATGTACCGGGCACATATCCAGACTCCGAGCCACTACTAGAAAATGTAAATTAGAAAATTTAGTAGTGCTCGACCCGGGAATCGAATCCAGGACCTCCCTTTCGGCGGTCGCACTTGCAACCAATACGACCCACGAGGCTGTGCAAATTTTATAATCTTTTTTTTTTATTTATCTACTAATAAATGCATTTTTAAAATTTTTTTGTTACTTGCAGAAAAAAAATATGCTTGTTTATATGGTAATTTAATAATATTATTAATCCTCCTGCACCTGTAAAACAGAATTTTTTTCTAACGAGGACATTATGTATAAAAAGTATTTTTATTTATCACTCAATATTGACTGAATGAGTGGAAATTAAAATTTCCGTACAGCAAATGTTACTATTAAAAGTATTTCAATTTAATTAACTTTTCACAGCAAAACATATTCAAAAGTAAGCTGAATGACAAATCATCAAGATTCCGTACAGTCCTTAAGCAAGGAACGAGATGTAAACAAAATGGACAGGAGAAAAAAATCTTGAGTCAGCTTGTGTATGCCGTGTCATTATTATGTGCAGTTACAATGTTTTTTGTCGCGGCCATTATTATGTTATGATTGCTTTTATAATCGAGCTGCATAATACGGGCACAAGACCTGCATAATACCAGTTTATTATTCCCCCCATGCTATAATTAATAACTCCGACGAAAAAACAGCACGCCTTTGACCGTCCAAGGACATGGAACTCGAGCAGACGGTTCTCCGAAAAATGGATATTTCATCACGATTCATACAAAAACCGTAGCAAAATTATTGATAAAATATCGCACACATGGTATAATTATTCGATTTGGTAAAACGAACGTAATCGCTCCACTCGCATATTAAACGTGGTAGCTTTACGTGAATAAAAAGACTCAGATGAATTCTTATCTACCAACCGATTAAATCCGGGTACCGTCAGAAATTCTCGGGATGTAATTTTTAAGTTTGTTTAACATTGAGAGCATAATGAGGCGATTTTTTTTAATATTCCTTTTATGTAAATTTGAACGCTAAAATGTTTCGTCGACCCAATTAACATTAAAAGTGTTAATGTTTAAAAATGTAAAAAACAAATACGACACAATCTCATTGTTTTTGGTAATGATTATTTATTTTAACATATTCTATTCATTGCATTGCTATTGTTATTAAAAGAATCATAACAATTAACCGAATAAAAATCAAAACGAACACGTGTAAGAAATATAACTGTGACAGACAATTATATACCTGTGTTTTTTAAGATGTGTAGGAGACAGCGATTTGTCATATGAATAATGTAATGAGATTGACCGTAAGATAGTTATGTAAATACATATTTGACGATAACGAAGCAATTATTATATGTTATAATTCGAGTAGAGGCGATGATAAAAAATTCCTCATTTACATTACAGAAACATTATAAACGATTACACATCGCCTGGATAAACTAAAACTATCTGCATCTCCAATCAACGTTCCAAAATTCCTACACTTATAAGTGATGGTCAGGTTTCCCACCAAACATGAGATGTTTCTATACATACATACATATAAACAAACAAACAACAAGCAGCCCTTACACAATAAACCTGTAGGACCGGAGATGCGAGGCACATAATTTTGAGGCATATAAATATATTCGAGGCAATTTGATATAGACAACGATGTACACATTATTTATAACATTATTTTATACTGCATAATTCCTTATAAAATTGAAATCTCACATGAACACCTAAATTTAAATTTCAAGGCAAGACTGTAAGCCAAAGTAACGCGTATAACGTTATACAATGGCATGATAAAAGAAAATATAAAAAATATTACCGCACCTTAAAATTGTCGCTTTCGATATGAATTATTTCTGCATTGAACTGCATTTTATCTCGAGGCTCATATGCAATTATGATTCGTCCGAGACTACATATAATGGCGACCGGCCAAACCTCCACTCGCTCGTTTTGATCGCTCAAGGGGCTGTAGCAAAAAGGGATATCAAATTAATACTGAATCCATAATAAATCAAAGCAGGCAGGTGGACTCGGTCGCGAGAACAACAGTTTCGCCTACGGATATCTTTAGAAATTATCATCTTGGACCATTGCAATAATGATGCAAAAGTATAAACGTTCTTTCCTTGCGAACAACCGAAATTGGTGGCAAGAATGCGTAATATTCCAATCATTTGGAAACGATTCATCCAATTTCTACCCGAGGCTACTCGATGAGAAATTGTCACGCAACAGTCAAAAGAGGTTCCATAAACGCTCCGACCTTTTTGCTGGCGCATTTCATTTCATCGTTAGAGTGTTAAAAACTGCACACGAACGAGAATATTTTCGACTTTAGCATTAACTATGACTGCATTCTAAATATTTGTACTCCTTGAAGATATGTTCGTTAAAAGAGAAATATTGATGAGATTAATAGTTATACTGGTTTGTTCATAAACGTAGGCATTGACGATCATGTATTTGAAATAATCGTGACGGCAGTTGAAGAATAATTAGCCAGAAACGCTGTACGGAGCGCTCGTCGATTTCACAGTTTCTTATTGGCTTTTGAAAGTTCTTTCTGACCGCGTACCTACATGTTGTTGCGCAACTTAGAATACCTACCTTATTAATAGTAAGTAGATTTTTTTACGTCATATAAGACGTTCCGAAATTAATGTTGAATATTTAAAGACTTTAAAAATTTTAATATTATTTTAGATATTAATAAACATTATTTTATATGGAAAATGTGTTGCTATAAGATCATCATTATAATAAAAAGTGCTATTCGGTCTATCTATAGAGGGATTCTACATCCTTTAACGTGCTATTATTTCTTAATCTCTTAGGACAGGTAGAGATTATTCAAATTATAATACGTGCAGTTGCGTGCAGTTGCAAAATGCTTTTTTGTCTCTGATTTCAAACCAATTAAGCACTCGCGTGATTCAAATGCCGATGTATATTTTATTCACAGACGCCATCGAGTTTTGTGAATCTGATTTACCAAACATTTTTATCATTCTTTTCATATTCTATATTTTTCAATATCTTTTAATACAGAGGTTCTGTACTAAAAGATATTGAAAACTGCTCCGTTTTTCATTTCATTTTGAAATTATTACGTTATGTAATATATTAACTTAACTTTACTTAATTACGTAATCAACAAGTAGTACATACCATATGTTAACAGCGTTCGAGCTATTGTGATTTCAACTGAATATTGAATATCAGCGCTGAGTTAAAAGCATTTCTTTTCATTGGCTATACTGAATTCATCTTTATTGCAATCGAGTTAAGATTTACATCGGTATACTGATAAAACTTGTTCTTTAAGCGTGGGTTGGCAAGATATATGCTTATCGTCAATTTAGCATTTCTCCGCTACTTAATCCAGTTTTTAAAGCCATTAAACATGTAGTAGCAGTACACTGGTATTTGGTTCACGTACATTGTGGTTTGTGGTAATTTAAATAGCCTATATTTCGACTGATTATAAATACCTCAGATGATGTTTTTGTAATATTCTATAAGATTTTCCGATTTATTTATTTAACATTTGTTTTATATTGTTATTATGTCATAAACGGAGACTTCAAGAGGTCTCGCAAGAACCGCAACCAGCCTATTCCACAATCTCTAACCGCAACCATTCCACTTGAAAAATACATATTTATAATGTTTTTTGTTGTATAAGACAAATGCAAACTTGTTAAAAGCATACAAAGTATTTATTTAGTGAAGTCTTAATTTTGGCCCTACGTTATTCGTGTCTAAAATTGTATTTAAATATTTATAGATATAAAAACATTATTTTTGACTCACTTGTCTATTCAATTATATTTTGAACACATTAAGAATGCAGTTATCGATATATCGAACACATATATCATAAGTAGAGATTAGATTTTATATTCCATTGCACGTTCCAATAAAACCACGATGTTTCTGGAGTCGAGACCGAGCGGGGTACTCGGAGGAGAGTTCATTCGAAATATTTCTGAGTTGTTTCGAGGAGCAAAGCAAACAGTGACCGGCCGGTTGTCCAAACAAACGTTCCGTGTCAACCTAACCGGCCCACACTGTTCCGTTTACTTTACGTTTAATATTTGTGCACGATTATTGTAATTGTACTTGATCTTTGTCGCGCAATCACTTGAAACGATCCCAAAGGACGTTATCATCATCAATTGGTTTGTATAGTTGTATGTGGACTCGAAGATTTAAGCGTTGTATAAGTTATATTCATTTAATGAAATTGTATTTGGACTGGAATTATTTTTAACAATGGATATTCTGCAAATATTCGGATGCTTCGCTTCGG
>DWFO01000747.1:0-18507 GCA_018246595.1 Mimoniades nurscia nurscia
TGTCCGACCCGGGAATCGAACCCGGGACCTCCCGTTCGGCAGTCGCACTCGCAACCAACACGACCATCGAGGCAGTTCGGATTTAACATTGTTTAAAAGTTGATTTAAAAGTTGCTTTAGTGAATCTATAACTGTAGTGCATTCGATTTATTTTAAATTCAATTCAATTTATTCTGTAGTAAGAAATACCTGTACTCTAGATTGAAACGAATAGCTTTGTTGAAGACTGGACAGAGATTTACTTTAGAAAATATTCATCGTCATTATCAACAAGTCTTTTACTTTTCCATTATTGAACACGGGTCTTCTCTCAGAATGAGACGGGTTCAGGTCATAGGCTGAAAATAATAGTGAATAGAAAATATTAATTACAAATCATTGTTTACTACAAAAACATTCAGAATTCAATATATGTACTTTTACACTGTAAACTTTTACACCGCTACGAAGTAAACACAGATCGAGAACTGAAATTAAATTGATATAAATTAACTATGTAGGTACATCCAATAAAGGTAACTAATTCAATAATCCACAGCGAAGTTCAAAATCATAATTTGCAACTACCTTTGCTAGTTTATTGGTTTTGCCAATTGTGTCGGGGACACAACTATTGTAAAATTAGTTTTAGTTTAGTTTGTGCGTATATTGTTAATTTGAACATTAAATGTCCAATTAATCAATTGTATCAATTTTGTCGACTTTAATTCAATTAAAGCGAAGACATGCGATGTCAACGACGTTCGTAAAACATGTCTGAGCACTTTCAAAGGCCAGGGATTTAGAGCATCCGATAAAATCACGCGAATTGTCGACTGGATTCCTCGTACTTAATCTAGCTAAATTTAAACCTTCTACATATATATAAGTAGGTATATGTAGTTAACGCGGCGATACAGTAGCAAGATATAATCTTCATAATAAAGATTTCGAAAAAATAACCATTAACTGAACAGCTGTTAGTTATTTTTCAAAATATTTAATAAAAAAAGTAACTACATAAATAATAGTTATTTTATATATAAATGTAATTATAAGAACAATCATTTAATAAGTGTCTAACCGTTACTGAATAAAATTAAAATTTAACTTTATTGTTATGAGTTAATGTTCAAACATTTGATCGGATTTATACTGAACAAAATTTCGTCGTAAATGTACCCGACCTGAGCTTGCTTAAAATATATATTAAATATTATATATTAAATATTATATATTAAATATTATATATTAAATATTATATATTAAATATTATATATTAAATATATATTAAACATGTTTCCTCAAACACTATTCATGTACATATATATTATGAATGCATACATATGTATTTACGTACATACATGGCGTTTTGTCTATATTGTTTTATAGACTGCCTCCTTAGTCGTGTTGGTTGCAAGTACGGCTGCCGATCGAGATGTCTTCAGGTAAAATCCCGGGTCGGCAGGTACTAGTGGATTCTTTTAACTTAGATTTTCTAATAGCGGGTCGGAGTCTGGATTTTTGCCCGGTGCATGGCAATAGACTCACCACCTATTTCATAATTGGACGTTAATGTAACTGGTGAATGAAACGTGGGAGTGTACTACACTCCTCTGCCTACGTCTTCGGGGATTAAGGGCTTGATGTTACGTTACTGTTTCATAAAGTACACTTCAATGTTTATTATGTTCAAAAATTCAAAAATAAAACGTGAGATATTCACAGAGTATTATGATCCAGTGTCTCATTATATGCAAACTCAACATTACGTATTTTATTGTTGTAACTGTCTACTGAACATCTGTTTCAAATAGAATCTTGACGGTCAATGCCCGTAATTGCCTTTTCCGACAAGTCTAACCTCCTCCTTGACGATTTACTTGACATTGAGATGTTTACTTTAAATACCTACTGATGTTGAAAATATCTGAATGTAGTATAGATAAAATACATAAATATTGGGACATCTGCACACATCCATCTGATTCAAATTTCAAATTTAGAACAATCTAGCAAAGGCGCGATGTTACGTAATTTAGCAAAGTGCTGCCTTTGAACACAATTTCAACTATTCGATCTATCTTCCTAGTAATAAAATCACATTTCTTGTTTTCTTTGGATTGATGACATTAGCATGCAAAGTGAATTGTACGTAAGACGTGTCACTAAAGCTGATTTGTATATTATTTTCAATAATAATTATAAGGATTCAATGTTTTATCGCGTGTACATTTTCAGGAATTCTTTTGTTTCATTACCTACTATACGAATTAAATGACGTCAAAGGTAAAATTGCTACCAAAAAAATAGACAATATTATATCATATTTAAGATCAAATGAACCTTTTCCAATACTATTTTATTTAAGTATCTTTTTCATATAAATGTTACCTGTAAACGGACTTGAAGAATGAAATTTTTTGGACATCTAACACATTTGCACTTCATCGTACATCACATTGCTACATTCTATAATTGTTTATAAAAAAGGGGATTGTTTTGTTTCTATGTCAATTATTAACGAGGTACTATTTGACTTAAGTGTAAGGCGTATTCCTTTTTTCCAGGTCAGTCAGAGTGCTGCGTAATGAACAAACGGAATAAAAGCATTTCTGTTCCACCCACTTGTTATCTCCGCTCGTTGGAGTATAAAATCCGCCTAGGTTCAATCTACACGTGTTCAGTCCATTTTCACCCAACATGCGCACAAAACAATACGAAAATACGTACACTACGAGTACATTAGCAGTTGTCCGCCCGCTTCGACAGGCGGAATTGAAAATTGTATCATGTTGTTTAAGAATACAATCATTTGTATTTTCACACCGCTATAGATATATTTAGCTTTTAATTCTCAGTTATTAATCTTAGTTATTAACAAAAAAGTGTTTTGATTTGCGCTGAGGATCAATTCTAGGAAACTGATTGATTGATGAATGTCTATGTAATATGAAAAGCATAATTGCACTCACTCACAACTATATGAATTAAATAAATTTATAGGGCTATCTAACAAATAAGAAACTTTTGTCATTTATTGCGTGTTCTTGAATTGCATATAACGCTATTGTAAGTCCATAAATTTTGAATCAGAGGTGACAAAAAACAACAGAAATCATTATTATATTACATAGAAAAACTAACACGAAACACACAAAAATATTTTTACAAATCTGGCAGTGAAACTTTTTTAATCTGAAACTTCTAGAAAGTTTAATTTACAACAGCAGCGGAAGTACGTTCTCGTTGTTTTTCGTAATAAAAAAACATGCGCAAACTCTATTATTACTGTTTGCGCGTACATAAATTGGTCAATGTGCTATCAATATTACATCTCCCGGAGAGCTTTGGCACATTCGTTATTCAGCCGGAATAAAGTAAAAGACGCGTCTAGTGCACAGCTGCCGTACAACTTTCTATCGCGTAGCAATATTTGAATAGTATTAGTATTACGTTAACAGCAAGGAGTATTCATACACAATATACATTATGTTCCTAAAAAGTGACTGTTATATATATATACAATTTTATAAGTTTTATCTTTAATATACCGCTGTGTGATTCGAGTTTTCTCAGCTATTAAGAAGGTGTAAGGCTACAGTTTTCGACGTTAGCCAAGTGTGGGTTAACAGGCTTCATACACCTTAATGATCCTCCTTTATATTGAAGAGGTTTTAGGCCATAACCAGCTATGTTCACCAATGGCTGACTACACACTTTATATTAGGCATGTAATGGAAACCTTGAGGTTTTTAAGTTTTTTCACCATGTTCTCCTTCACCGTGATATTTATGATAATATTGAAAATTTAATATAATTTTATTATAATATACGGGACGCAGATATTTCAACAGGATATTCGGAGTTCGCGAGTGAAACTAACAGCACTGTGTTTCTAGACGCAGAATAGCAATGGTTGCATGCTGCGGTCTGTCTTGAAGGATGTGATGGACAGGCATGCTAAGGAGCGCATTACTGGAACACAGTCCCGTCTGATTCACCACTGTATGAAAATACGTACACAGAGACGTCTAAGGACAACAGTGACTAATTAACGTCAGAAGGACTTCGTGTGATAAAGGTAATGGCAACTCTTAATTTATAGATAATTTAATCAAAATTCGAAATTCTAAACAACATTTTTAATAATAATTTATTTCTTAAATACATAATAATATTGTTACAGAAATATGCATTTTTGACAATTTTGTTCACATAAACACTACCAACCAGATTTAAAAAAAGTTACATAGTTTCGTCTCACCTTCAAGGACTAAGGTATCCTAAAACACTCTCGTAAAGAAAGTGGAGCAAGGAAATTGCCTTTGACGAACTTCTCTATAACGAAACAACAGCTCTTCAGTAGCCGGCTCCTGCTTGGGAACGGAACTAAATAATTTACCTAAGCTTTTCAGCAACGTTCTAGTTTCGCAAAAAAAATTCAAAAACATGAAATGCGCCCTTCGAAAAAATCGAGCGTCGCGTTTCGTTGCGAATAACACAGCACTCACGTTTTGCAACAGCTTCGAGCGGACCGGCAGTATTTGCACTCGCGGCGACCGCTCCACTTGAATAAGTTATGCATAAAACTACACTACATGCATCGCTGTAATAAAATCACGATATACTATTATATAGTATACTTCCTTGTTCATGCGATAGGAAATCAATAACCTTGCTCTCCAGTATCTAATTACCCCAATTACCAGAATGAAACGATTTGATTCCGCGTTTATTGGCGAACCGGCCAAGCACAGTAAAACCCTATCGATGTCCATGTTTCATGACTTATGTAATCTAGAACTCTTCTAAGCAGTGAATAGAATTTTGTAAGCCTGCGTGCTGTACCGTACGATGCATAGCAGCGGTTACCATCAGGCGGCATAATCTAATAAAAAAAGATGAGATACGAAGCAACGAATATATGCAATATATATACCGTGTCTGTGTGTTTTACAAAAATGACACATAGAATTATTAGCAAATATAATTAAATTTGGAGAGACTATGGTATTGATCATTACGCGAGTTACTTATAAACCAAATTATTTATAGATTGTCCACTAGGTTCCATACTGAATCTGTTCCATGAGTCTAACAATCGCACCGCGCTGCATACATAACTCCCAAAGTTCATGCAATTTAACTTTTTACCGCGAAAACTTCGGTCTTTCCTCAGCCCGCACGCTCGATAATGCGCTGAGTGTTCAAAAACCTACTGATAGTCCGGTCTATAAATCTGATCCTACCATCAGTAAATATGTATAATAAATGTGTATTTAAATGGCATACTAGTAAGGTCATTAAAATATCGCTCTGACCTATAAAGTTTTCTGATTATACCAAGAGCAAATACAGAAAATTTGGGCATTGTTTCAATTGGCAGTGAAAATTTTAATAAATGGAATTAATTTTATTTCAGTATAGCTATAGTAATTGACTCTGAATTTATGTACGTAGTTATACAATTCATTATAATATAATTGTGTAAACGGTCGAAATGAATATATATTTTTTTTATCTTGGTCTCCGTACATAAATATTCATGAGTTTAATATGAAAGCATTAATAAAGAATTATTTTTTGAGCTATTCAAAAAAGAAATAGACAAAATCACTCAATCAAAGCATAGAACAACCTTGATTGAGATTTTATTAACCTATTATTCTTCACAAACGTCTTAAAAATTCCTGATACAGAAAATTACATATCTTTGTATGTTGCTAATTAATCGCGACATTAAAAATGTTGATTGAATAAAATTTTGTGATCGCTCGTATCAAAATTTGATAGAAAATCAAAGTAACAAATTGATAGCTGTTTTAATTAATCAACCGCCGAAATCTTTATAACTGAGGGGTGAGAAGAGAATCCCAATCAATTTGGGGCCCGTCGTAACGAGAGCTTACAAAGAATTTAAACTTTATAAATTTTCTATGAAACTTTTTATTGCATCGAAAATTAATAATGAAACCGGCTACAGGAGACCAAGACACCTTCTTGATGAGATACGAGTAGATCAGGTGTAGAGTGATAGGTGAGTTCGAAGACTCTGAAACCGCCGTTCCTATATGAAGAGAGAGCTAAATATACGAGTAGATGAAGAACATCAAGTCTCTAAAGATAGAGACATTTGGCATTCCGTGCTCTCTGCCCACTCCGTAATATTGTTATAGAATTACATATGTTTACATCTTTGGATCGAATTAACTTGTACCCAATGTGGCAGGCAATGATTGGAAACGAAGAGTTGAAAATCAAAATCCGCAGCATGCGATCGGAGAGATCTCGCTAGCAATGGATGGTAACGGATTGACGATATTATCTATTTTATGGCCCAATATATGTATTTATTTTCAGACGAATCTATACTTAGTACTAAATTCTATTTGTCCTAACCGCGATGTGTTAAAGCAGCTGACAATTATCATGACCGTGATATGAGGGCTACGGAATGCTAAAATTTTGACATCGTAATACGAGCATAAGCTCATCAGTTTTATGACACGGAAGCGTTTTGTTATTATCCTGCGTTTCCTGATTCCGCTAGCTCATTTTGCCAGGTCAGTACGTTTGCTGAAAAGAAGAAAATGCAACCTACAATAATTTTGAGTAACAATTGTGTTATGATCACAACTTATACAAAATCTCCCTTCTTATGTCTCCTAAGAGCTACCTAGCATGTTTAAGTCTCTTACTTTACGTAATTCACCAAAATTATGAGGATTTTATCACATTTTTTATAAGCCGTTAATATTTTCGATTTAGCTGTAAAGTTTGCTAACACGAGATCAAATTTTATTGCTCCTTTTACTCTTGCATATTGTTATTTTGTATTTCTGCTAAAAAAAATCCTTTTATCTGAATATTATCTCGAACAGAATGTCTCTTTTGCTATAGGACATCTTTTGTGTACCTGGTAAACGCAATGTCATGCCTGTAATCCTGAAAAAGATAGTCAGAGGAGTTTAGTACGCTTCTATGTACGTTTCATCAGTTAATGTAATTCAAGAATTCCAAAGCTTACGCTATGATACTATAAAACTTGATATTATAAAACAATCTTGTGTTTTTGAAACCAGTATCAGTAATAAAATTATTCTATTCTACAGCCACAGAAATATGTAAATCTCCTTATGTGCTTACGTCGCTGTACAAGTGAAATGGAAATTCGGCAAGACTCCGCCTTAACCGCATAATCTGTTCCGATGTGAAACTTCGTACATGTAGTCGGTATATATTTTAGATGCAAATGCATTAAGCTGCCTAAAAGTGTCAACTGAATATGTTTTGTAAAATATAAATATCAACATTTTAAATTTTTGCACAAAGTTGCATATCACATACATACGTAACATATAGATTATATAGGGTCATGAATTTGAAGTCAAAGTGTAAAACAAACTGGTTTTAATTTCTTTGACTTCTTTTGAATCATTTAAAATCAATATCACTTATGGACATCAATATAGACTTATAGAAATGAGTAACTGTTCACAGAAAATCTAAGACACTAACAAGCAGAGCATTATTGCACAAGCAGTAATTCTTCAAATTCATTTAACTTAAGAATATTGACTGATGCATTAGACATAAAAATGTGTAGGTATATGTTTTTAAACTTGCTGAATCTTTAAGTAACATACGTAACGTCACGCCTGTAATCCCCGAAAAGGTAGGCAGAAGAATGTAGGACACTCCTACCGAATTTTTCAACGTAATAAAGAATAATTTAGGCGTTTCATTACTTTCAAAATTCTGCGGTAATTAAAATTCACGTGTCGTCATGAAACGTAGTGTAGGATGACTTCCGACCATGTGGGATAACGATTTGCGAAAGGCTGTAGGCAGAACCTAGATGCGGCTGGCTTAGGACGGGGCGCGATGGCACCCAGTAAGGAAAACCTATGGTCAACAGTGGACTGAGATTGGCTGATGATGATGACGTCATCATCGTTGGCTTGTTTCAGTTCACAGTCCTCCACTAATATGTGCCATCATTTACTAACATAACATATAGGTTATTTACTTACACACTTTATTGTTAATTATCCAACTTACATGAGCAAACATTTGAATATACTTCGTTGATTAATTTCGCAGGCTGAGCTTCTTTACGCTCAAGGCACCTATTAAGAGTTACGTAAGCGTATTCGCTCAAAACTTACTATTACGTTCAAAGTATAATTTCTTTGTACATAATCCCTCACAAATCTAGCAGCACAATAATGATATAGCGATTCGAAAACTTTATAATGGATAATCTCGTCGTCGGCCCAGTGGATGCAAGCGCGACTGCTGATTGAGAGATCCTGGGTTCGATTCACGGTTGGATTCAAGGTTTGTTTCCTTTTCGATTTTTCTAATTAGTATTAGATTTTGTATCTGTAGTTGAAATTTCTATTAGTGACTCGGAGTCTGGATTAGTGCCCGGTGTATGGCAATAGGCTGTCTACCTATTTCATAGTAACCGTAACAGGTGAAACGTGGGCGTGTAGGTACTGCACCTTTTTGCCTACCGCTTCGGGGATTACAGATGTGATGGTACGTTTGGCTATTGAAATATGTCAAAAACTATGAGTATTTTCGAAAAACATTTTGCTCATACATAAATTATTTTCACATCTATATTACGTTAGTAGTTCATTTTATGTGATGTGCATTCTTAGCTTAGTTAAACATTTGTAGTTTTAATGCTTCACTAGTTTCTATTCTTCACAGGTCAGAGTCATGTTTAATAAAACTAATTCAGTGTTGAAAATGTAAAGAATACGACTGATTCTGCAATTTGAATTTATTTTCTTTGAAACTTTTTCTCTGACCTTTCTTGAGTCGCATATTGTAACATCCATAGTACCAATGCGTAGCATTTTGCAAAAGTATGTTCAAGAAACAATTTGCACAAATGTTCAAATCTTTCACAATCTGTTCATCCATGATTTGCTAATTAGTTGATTGGGCTTATATCATGTCGGCTGTTAGTAGCACAAACATACTCGTGAAGCACTCGTGACGCGAGGCGGATAGGTCGCGTCATATCTGCTTGTTCTATTACTCAGCACGATTAATCAAACAATGGTCACTTAATGTACTCAGGAATAGCTGACAGTTCACTATACTTTATTTCCCTGGCTTTCATGTTTCAAGTACAGCATTGGCTGTTGTTTTCTCGTGATTTTATTGTAATGTAAGTTAAGTAATGTTCTTGTGGCAGTTATACTATTGTCTGTATGAGTATAACCAAGGCATATTTGTCATGAAAATGGGCATTCTTAATCCAACCATATGTACAGTTTAGTTGCGAACTGTTTTGTTGCTCGAGTGGTTGCAAGCAGGACTGCTAATGGAGAGGTCCTGGGTTCGATCGCCCGGTCGGGTGCTAATAGATTTCCTAGAGGAAATAACTAGTAGTGCTTCAGTCCGAGTTTATACGAGGCTATAGGCTCACCCCTATGCCATGGTTGTAGTGTGTATTGTTTCCCACAATGGTAGAACCGAAACGTAACTAGTGATACATCTGAGTGTATTAGAGGCGTGATATTAGTGATTTTTGCCGTGCAAAGTATCCATTACGGTTTTTACAAGTTTTCTCGTTGTTCATCAACTAGTCGAGGCATCCATGTAATACATACACTTGAATAGCCCTCACCATTAACCAGTGCCCGGGATGTCAGTTACGCAAACACTGTGATTCTTAACCTTTTTCGGTCCTCGAATGGGTGCGATTCCCGGGTCGGGCACTACTAAATTTTCTAATTTAGATTTTCTAGTAGTGGCTCGGAGTCTGCCAATGTGTCCGATGCATGGCAATAGGTTCGCCACCTATTCCATAGTGGGACGTAAACGTAACTAGTAAATGGTGGTGATGAGTACCTTTCCTCTGCCTACCTCATCGGGGATTAAAGGCGTGATGTTACTACCTTAAATAAAAATTAAAAATGATGTGCTAATGTGAAGGTTTCGCCCTGATTTTTTGGCAACTAAATTTGTAATATTAGGTTTATAGTCAATCGGTCGGTCTCGGTCCGCTCTCCGTAACGGTTACGAGACTTACTATCATTTACATATTAACTGAAATGTCAATTGATAAGACGCGGACCCCCATACACATACTCGCGGGCCCCAGGGGTCCGCGGACCACAGGTTAAGAAACACTGATCTAGACACTCGTCCATCACTCGGCTCACTGCGAACAGGAATATATTTAGCTCGACGTTACCCGTAAGTGGTCATCGCAGAGCGTACATTTATAACGTAGGTACCTACGTGTAAACATCCTCACAGACGGAGCTACTCGTATTCATACAGTGTATTATTACATTATGGCAAATAAACGCGGACGGTAGCTGTGTTATACATATTTATCTGTGCAGTAATATGCCTTGCTATATCTGATCACCTACATATTTGAACAACGTAGAGAAGGTACGTACTCGTATATTGCAGCTACGTGTGTGGCCCGTGGAGCGCTGTTATAGGAAATATGTTTTAATATATCGTAATGCTTGATATATACATATAATGCAACTCCGTCTGTGACGTCCTTAATCCGTGGCGGACTGTAGTAGAGCACAAATGTGTTGTAATTTGTTAACTCTATATACTAAGTTCGAACACCTTATGGATCAACTAACGTTGCCGTCCATTGGAGCAGAAACGTGTATTGTGTGCGTGAGAGCGGAAGTATTATACAATGTTATACATTTGAGTAATCACTGCTCCAACGTATAATAACGACATATAGTTTATTTTATAATGCAATAAGTAATTATGATTCAAATCATAATTAAATAATTTGTAAATTGTAAGTTGTAAGGTGTAATAATTTGTAAATTGTAATTGTAAGCCAACCAACACAAATTTTAAATTGACGAATTCTACAGTGGCCACACTTTGGCCAACGTATCGTAGCGTAGGACGCCCTCCAGACAGGTGGAGTGACGATATACGAGTACACGAAGTGGCTGGCGGCGTTTGGATGCGAAGAGCTGAAGATCCCTATGTCTCAGTGGACGGAAATAGGCTAATGATGAAGTTAGCTAAGTAATAAACGTGGGTGTAGATTAGAATAATATAAAATAGTTTCATAGTTTCGTGTAGGCGGAATGAAGAGTAGTTTGCATAATTAAAATGGGGACGCGTGTGCAGGTAATCCAATTGCAAATATTCGGACGGGAATTCGTAAGGCACTGCTTTTGGGATGAATTTTAAATTAGCGCTTGTACTTGAGATAACTTTCATAAACGCACGTCGATATTCAGCATATATTTCATTACACACTAAGTATACTAAAAGTAAGTATTTCTAAGTATCCTTATAAGAAGTTTATCAACCGTCCGATGACACGATTACAGGCTCTACTATTTGGTAACAAATGGCAACGTGTGATGTAGGGAAATATTTATTTATTATTAAGTAGTCTATCAAACCAATAGACGCATGTTTACGTGAACTGATACTTGCTACAGCAACGATAAAATTTACTTTTCACATTAGTCCAACATCGATAAATATTCTCGCATATTTATTCTGTACACAACGTGTAAATTAATTCAGAGCGCAGTAATCGTAAATATTCAGAAATTTAAATATTTCGACAATATTATAATATGTTTTGGTAGTTTTTATGTAGATATCGTTTGTGATCGGCCTTATTCGTGTTCATTACAAATTCTAATTAAATTTATTTATAATTTGAACTAATTATTTCTTTGTAAATAGTGTTAAGGCACATTCGAAATGAAATAGTCATTCGTTCAGGTCACAAAAAGACCCTTAGCTAGATGCCAAAGTGACTTATCTTGTTAATGAAAGTACACAAAGGGTTAAAATTTGCTCTGTGTAAATTCATTTCTATTCGTAACCTTAACTAGAACACCTGGGCACCTAATTACATGCCGCTTGCCAACGCGTGAGTAAGGCGTAATGGCGGGTTAATTAAAGAAAGTTTGTTCTGGAACGACACTTCATGTCATTCCAGCTCGTTCATTTGACGACTGAAATTTCGTAATGAGCCTATAAAATCGAACATAACGTACACACGCCTGTATTTCCCCGAAGGGGTAGGCAGTGTGGTGCAGTACAATCACACGATTCACCAGTTACTCGTATATCCACATACTACCATGATATTAAGAACGAGACTGAATTTTTTTTTAATGTTTGTTTTGTTTATGTTATTTATTAATTTTTCTTCTATCTTCAAAAAGAGTAACCTAAGTTGTAATAAGATAAAAATCTTATATAAATTTACATTATATAAGTACATTATACATGATACAATTACATATATAAATTGACATGTTATATGGTACACACTCCAGTATGTTTGAAAATTATTCGTAGATTATTTTCAATAGATTTTAAACAAGCATCTTCAATTAACAAACATTTCATAATTGGTTATCTGTGTAATTATTTCAGTATCTAAAGTTACACATAAATAAATCTAATTGATTATAAATTATCTCTCGCAATCTATTATGTAATTGATTATAAATGATTTCTCGTAATCTCTTATGAAATTGATTTATTTTTCCATTAACCCTCGTTAGGCTTCGTTACACTTAGTGGTGGCGGATCTTTTATCAACAAATGACGTATTTCGTTACACAATTTTTATTTTCAATAAACGACTTGCCAAATTGCTTTACGCTACATTACTCGATGCACTTATCCGCGGTCGGAAAGTATGGGGCACTTAATTACACGCTCGCAGGCGACCGGCCCGACCGCCGCAGGTCAAGAAAAGGAAGCGTAATTAAAGGAAGTTTACTCAAGAACGAGTACATTATGAAACATTGCATGTGAGGTGAAAACAGGTTAATCGATCTCTATATTAATTATGATACGTCACGTAATCAAACATGTAGCAAGCAATTTTTGTTGTACTCCGGAAAGAAAATGTTCTCAAAGGCGGGTAAGGACTGCCAATCCGCACTGGGCCAACGTGGATGACTATGGCTTTAACTTTCTTGTTCTGAGAGGAAGGTCGTATCTATCCAAAAGTGGAACTATAAAAAGGTTTACAAAATATTTGCCACTAATATTTGTCTCAATTCAATACAAAAATCCAATACATTATTACTAATGGATCTACCAACATTACAAAGATAATACGGAAATATTCACAGGATGTGAAGTTTGGCAACATATATAAGTTTATTGACTTGTTGGCTAAGTGGTTAGTGAACTTGATTGGTAAGCCCGAGATAGTGGGTTCGGTTCCCACGCGGGAAAATATTTCTGTCACGTAATTTGCAGGTATTTCTTGTTTATTTTATATGTCATGTGGTTACCATAGCGCAGACTTTGGTTTAGGATCACATAGTCGTGTGTGGAGATGTCCTAAAATATTTATTTGATGTATACAATTGTTTGAATCATAAACCCCGCTCATCTTTATTTAAAAGTAATGTATACGCTCAAGTAATAAGACAGATTCATCTTATTTTCCCAGCGCTTGGCGGTATAATTTGGCGATACGTCATGCGCTTCATTTCACTTTATTTATCAAGTGCGGGATACTGCGACAGCTGCTATGTAATAAATAGAGTTCGCTGACCGGAGAAGACGCTGCTCTAGCAATGTGAAATAAGAATTTTACTGCTGAAGTCCAGTGCCACAGATAATGCTTTTGCTCTTGCTTCTTTCTCTTTTACTTATATTTCTTGAACATTTGAGTTCCAATATTGCTTAATAAAATATTAATTTACCGTCACGGAATTATAACGAAATTTACAAATTGACTGACTTTCCCCGTTGGTCGAGTGGTTGTGAGTGTAAATGTCGTTCTTGGGTTTAGAAGTTCTGGGTTCTAATTTAGGATTGGGTGTTATTACATTTTTCTAATTAAAATTTCTAGTTGTGGCTCGGAGTCTGGATTTGTGCCCTGTATATTGCAATAGGCACATCTCTTATTCTTGGTGGAACGTAGCCGAATGAAATGGTGAAATGTGAATCTGCCTACCTCTTTGGGTATTACAAGCATGATATTACATTTGTTTTGCCTTAAAATATTTACGATATCACCAAAAGAAATTTTTGAAATCTTATCGATAATTATAACCTAATACGAGTATCTATGTACTTAGACGGAGGAATCCTCTTCCGCCTAACACTTTGGGGTAACACAAACGTGATATTTGGTTATAGTTGGTAGTAGTTTTATGGTTATACATGCACAATGTCATCCTATCGGATTATCTTCGTTCATTTTACCTTATATATCTACCTCATTGTGCGATTCTCGTGACAAGTAAGAAACAACCAGCTGTGAATAAAGTTACGAGCGGGCGGTGATCGCATCTAACCGCAACACCACTTACCGCCCGTTTTCCATTACCAGCTACGATCGCTGTTCCACCCGTTCAACTATTTCAATTTTATTTATTCTTTTGAGAGTACTTGCAGAATCCATATACGAGTACACCAACATTTTCATGGAATGAATACTACATATTGATAAACGTAGCATTGGACTCTCACCAGTTATGGGTTGTGGCGGTATACGCAAAGTTGATGGCTCTGATGGGAAATAGAGAGCTAAGGATAAAGCTCAGTGGTATGCTATTGGACAATGTTTAGCGTTCGATCGGACTAAGGCCATGATGAATGTTTCCATTGATCATTCACATGTAGAAAATTGTTGCAAGTAGGTACTAAACGTGAAGGAAAATATCATGAGCAAACTTGCACACTGTAGGGTTCCCCACGTATCCTCTAAGGCGTGTGCATTCTGTCAAGTATTTGACTAGCGTGGCAGGCAGTGATTACAGGCGTGATGTTACTTCTTTACAATATTATATTATGCTTATATACATTAAACATAGGGGTTGATGCCGCGCTACTCAAGTGCGGATATGCTATAATGGATACTAAATGAAATCGAGAACACTAAGATAAATTTCCTCTCAACCATTTTAATGAGACGCGATTCAACTGGTATGAAAGCAACACATGTTCATACCAGCCAAGAAATACACATATTGGTTTTCCCCTCGTGGTTGGAATCACAAGATTGAACTTGATCTATAATGGGTGAACATAGAAATGAAACGGTTATTTTTGCGAGAAACTAATAAAATTGTTTATTTAGTAATGCAAACATTTGACCAATAATGTACCTTTACGTAATTATGTATGACTACGATGGCAATATGTTTCGATTGTAAATGTAATGTAATGTTTGTTTGTTGTGTGATGTAATGTTGTAAATTTTCGATGCTTGTTGAGGGTTGTAAATGTTAGATAAGTACCCACCTAGATATAAGTATATATATAAGATTATCAAGCACAAGTGGGAGGTTGATCAAGTCCCGCGACGTTGTGCTCCTACCATTAAGCTGGTTACGTTCTTTCCCTGCCTTGATACTGCAACATTAATAGAATCAAGAAAATAATTTTGGTGGTAAATTGAGTGCATTAGAAAATGAATATTTGAAATTTACTGGACCTAGATCTTTAATAGGCTCACCACCTATTCTATATTAGTACGTTAACGTAACTGGTGAAACGTGGGAGTGTTCTACATTCCTCTGCCTACCTCTTCGCGGATGACAGGCGTGATGTTACGTTTACTTGACCTAGATCATATTCATTGTCGGTTGTAGTAAAACAAGTAACCAATCAAGTTTGCTTTGCACTTATTCACACCGAATATTAAATTTTCGATGTTATTTATTGATACTGTTAGTAAGGTAATTTTCTTGCATAACATTCTACCGCGAAAGTTCGTCCTAACTCATCTAAAAGAGAGAGTTTAAACTTGCTTCCTTGCACTATCCGCTAATCGATAGAATCATTGCAAATGTTACGCTAGAGATAAGCTGACCATATTATGTTACAATCATATGAGCATATTATGTTACAATCAATATAATAAGTATTTGTTCATTATAATTTTTCTCTTCAATACAAAGGAACATTATAAGTCATGGGGTGCATGAAAGGAGCCTCCGAAAGCGACGACTATGTCTGTTAAAGTACACACACACACGCACACACACTTCCTGGCGCACCACGGACACTGCGACTAGACCGTTCACAACGATGGGTGATCACTCACGATTAGCTATCGACTCGACGAAGAAGAAAATTTAAAAGTCATATGTTGCTTTGAGCTCAGTTGATTAATGAAATGAGTGTAAAGCATATTTTTCAACTACAGGTATCCGTTAATAACAACTACAAATGTAGCCGTCAATAACAACTACAAATGTTGCCAATTTAGAATGGACATCGCAAGTGTAATATAGACGTTAGGTAAGAAATTCGTCTTGTAACGTCATTTTATTTATCACCAATAATAATTTCATAATCTGCTACTCAAAGGTGCATAATACATTCGCCGTTGATCTTGATGATCATTTCTTCACTCCATCAGTTGAAATACATAATCAATGCAATATTGCACAGTTTCTCCTTTGTATGTCTCTATATTGTTTTTTGCGACTGGGTTCGTGTCGCAAAGAAAAGTCCAGTAACAATCATTTCAATTCCTCGATAAATCCGTATTCAAAGTTCCTTCGCTGAAACAACTCTAATACCGCCTGAATTTTCATTAAACTACTTCTACACACGACGGTTTTTACAAAATCTCCATTGTTCTGACCAGTTAAAATGTTTAATCGTGCATGCTGAAAAGCTTTTCTATTTAACTTTAGTTGCAAATTTATTGAAAAATAAGGAGCTAATTTTAGTTGTAGTAACGTTCACCATCAGTCACGACATTGGAAAGTTACGAAGGGTGCTAATAAAAACTACTACTATCTTTTACAAAAGATAAACACAACCAGGCTATACTTAATACTTGTAGTTTAACAAGCAACAAGCTAGTTCGAGCGGTTCGCCATTTTTATCTCAGAATCTCCGTTATATTGCATTTCGCTTGCATTTACATAGAACTGCAGTATCTCGCCGGCGCTACGTTCCGTTTACGTAAAAAGAGTCGACCACGGAACAGGGTATGAAAATCGTGTCGTGTTCAAAGGCTTGCGTACAAAAGACTCAAGATAAAATAAACAACAGGCTGAAGATAGAACATAGATATTTAGGTATAGAAATAAAGATGTAGCTCAAACGATATAGAAATAGACCTATAGAAATAGAGGTACGAGTAGCAAATAAAGCTGTAGAAATTCAAGAAGATCTATATCTTCTTGAATTTCGCTATTTCTATAAATAGCGTATAACAGAAATATACAAAGGGACCTTGATTATATCTTAACTTTATGGTATTTTGACAGGAATGATTGACAGGAATGAATCAAGTATTGTATTAATCTTCCTGCTATACAGCCTGTGGACAATAAGAAATCAATAAATATATAAGATTTAATACACATCCATAAATGGCATTATAATAAACTAGGTAACATGTTCCTATCGGGGCGGAATAAGGATACATTTACCGATCCTTTGCCGGTATACAGAGTGTCGTAAGAGGCGACGAAGCCCAGCGCTGGTAAATCGCGGTAATGAACGACCTGTCTAGGCATAGACAAATGAACTATCAGCTTAGAGACAGCAGCGCAGGTGGAACGAGAAGTTGTGCTCAGCGATCCCCAACCTGCATGCCCAGCGTGGGGATTACGGGCATAAGTCCTCAGGGAAAGTCTATGCTCAGCAATGGATTGCAATAGGCTGATGATGAGGTAACTTAAGTCTCTTACGTAACTTCTTTCTTAAGTAACGTACTTTCTTTCTTAAGTAACAGAAGCCTTGTTGATTGTAGCAATAGAGCTTCCAATAGAATTTATTGCATATGGGTTGGATGTTATGTTGCATGTTATTGGATGTTATTATGATCAACTCTAATTAGATCCGAGAACATATTTTATTTACCTGATGCGTTGACGCTGTCCCAAATATCCTTCTATCCAAGAGGGCTTCCTCGCTACCACCGATACGACTTCGTGCTGGAATGACTTTTCACTTTACAGTGACATTAGTATAAACAATGTATTAAGAAACAATACTTTTATACTTTTAATGAAAGTTTAACCTGTCGTCATCCAATCAAATTTTCACCGCCAAGTAATCCTGAAATCAAACAATTGGCGATTCCATTTTTATTGGAAAATTAAATAATTCATAAGGGAAATTGAATTTAAACTTTCAGTATGCTCGCAGTTCAAATTCAAAAGATCGTTAAAAATCGCGTACCGTACGAATCCGCCATAATCGAATCGGCCAGTGGTGAAGTTCGCGCGATAAAAAGTTAAATTGCATGAGTTGAGTGTAGGCGGAAACGCGGGAATGCGGGGAAATCAGTTCATACTTAGCACAGCAGTCAGAAACAGGAACTATACCCTACTGTGTAAAATATTTTATATAGATGTCAGTTAGTAAAAGTCAAAGGATTTACACGTTTTGAATTAACACTGGCCGACAATGATCTAATTGTGCTCTTAATGAAAAAACTACCTTTTATAAACGTAACTTCACCCCTGTAATCCCCGAAGAGGTAGGCAGAGGAATGCAGAACACTCCCACGTTTCACCGGTTACGTTTACGTCCCACTAT
>DWFO01000748.1:0-18505 GCA_018246595.1 Mimoniades nurscia nurscia
CTGGTGAAACGTGGGAATGTTCTACATTCCTCTGCCTACCTCTTCGGGGATTACAGGCGTGAAGTTACTTTTTTTTCATTGGTATGTTTTTTATGTATAATTTCACTTATCGTTTATAAATCTCTACCTGTGCAGTCTTTGGAAATAATTTATCCGTAATTATCTCTTTAATAACATAATTCCTAAAAATCATTAGATATCGGTACATTTATAAGCGTGAAAAAGACCCTAATTATAAATTTAAAATATATATTTAAAAAATAAGGGTGAGTGGTCTCGGTCGAGTGGTGACAAACGCGACTGCCGATCTAGAGATTCTGGGTTCAAATCCCCGGACGAATACTATGGGATTTTCTAGTTGTGGCTCGGAGCCTGGATATGTACCTGGTATGGCAGAGTTATTAACATAAGTGTGAATGTAGCAGATTCAAATATGCTAATATAATGTTAATGTTGTTGATGAGCGAGGTGCGAGGCGCACGTTGCACGTCCCATACGACTGCTGTACAGCTCGTTCGTTTTGTTTTCTAAACGTACCGGAACGTACGTCACAACCACGCCCGCATTTACCCCCAGCGATAGGCGCGATCAGGCCCACTTCTCCTCCAGATCTTTTGGCAAAGACAATGAGTAGTTACGTAAAACGTATATTCACACCTGTAATCCCGGAAGGGGTAGGTAGAACATTGTAGTATACTTACCAGTAATGTTTACAACCCAGTGATTAGGCGATAAGTCTATTGCCATAGATCGAGCACATATCCAGAATCCGAGCCACCACTAGAACATCTAAATTAGAAAAATGTATTTAAAATGAATCACTAACCTCTAAGCGAACAGACTATTCAAACATACGATTACGATCATACGAGTACATAAGAGTTTTTTGGAAAATAATATTAAGCATAAAATCTGTGGCGTTATTTTGTTAGAAATATTTTGGATAGTAAAAAGCCGTTCCATTTTCAAAGACTACGTATGTATGAGGTGGGCACGTGTCTATCCAGATGCGCGGCAGACAGCTGCTTGGAAACAGATTTTTATTCAAGTTTTCGATTTTAAAATTTAGTTACATGGTTTTCAGTGCAAATTCACTTTGACTCTTTTTCTTTTGTATTACTATAGGAAAGGTCTCAATATATGTATATAATACTAACCTCACCTCAAGGCCTAAATATATTTTATATAATACTAAACCCTCCGTTCTACTATTTCACATGGGTTTTCCTTCAGAACACGATATTAAAATGCCATATTCTACAGCTACAGCACTGTCTAAATGGGCGATGCTAGATTTTCAAGGCTGCACGATTATCCTTGCCAAACAACAAAACGCACTTGCTTTTATGTAAATCTCAACACTTGCAGGAACCAATTTAACACTTGGGGTATTGCATTTAGTAAGTATGACTGATCGCTCAATTCCTTCAAGAAGTTGGCTTGTTTCTAGAACACATTAGTACCACGAGCCGATGTCACACAGTGACCCTCGGTTGCTTATTTAGGTGAAAAGTGCTGTTTCCTACCAATGAAGTTAAGAATATTTTATGTATACCCTCGGACACCGTGACAGATTATTTACTTATGGGTCAGTATTGCTTCAAAATCTACTGCCGTTAATAAAAGCAAAGTAGACTTGTTCGTAGTTATCTAATACATGATCGCCTGGCTCTTAGTACAGTGGTTCGAGACACTGGCTTCTGACTCGGCGATTGTGGGTTCGATTCCCACCTGGGACAAATATTCATGTGCTGAGGACGAGTGTTCTGTCCCCGGGCATGAAGTTATCTAAACGTGTGCTCAGGAACGTATTATTTATATTACGTGCGTGTACCGCTTGTCGGGACATTATGATGTCCAGGCTTTGGCTATTTAAGGGTTAAGTGGACGTGTGTAAGTCGCCCCACAATATTATTATTATACTCAATGTAATGCAACTTCACCATTCTCTGGTTTATTTTCAATTTATTGGCGCCGCAATATGTTTTCGTCTACCATGTTTCTTCTTGTACGTCAACTCAACGGTCACTCCCGTCTGATACGTGAATAATTATTGAATTAACAGATGATGACAATCCTTGGAAATTTCGAAATACGGCCATTTGTTCCGGAAGCAGAGGGAGCACTGAGAGACCTGACTCAGTTGCAAATATTTCCAACTCCGCCGTCCGCCGGTACGTACCGGTTCAATTGTTATTGTCCCAATATATGAAGTACTTTACATTCATTTTTAACAAATGTGCGTTACAATGACATGAATTTTAATAGCAAATGTTCGAATTCTAGGAAATATGGCACGAGTCAAGACATACGTGGAAATGAATAAAACACTGATTCAGCGGAGTAAAATAAGTGAACACGCGGCCTTTATGTAACTGCCGATTGTAACGATTTGTTAACATTTGAAAAGTTTGTTTCATATGTTATTTATAAAACTAATAAAAACGGAACAAACGTCGCTTCGCTGTAGAAAGTTATTATTATTTCTTAATAATATATCTACCGTTTGCTATCATCTTATCAAATAATTTGGAAAAGTGAAGGTAACTTCTGGTATTGTTATAATAGCGTCATCCCAAAGACACAATGACGCACGTGTTGCTGGGTTTCTTATTATCATATCGTAGCGCCGAGCTCGCCGCGCGCCGGCCGCAGCGGCGCGAGCCAACTGAGCATACCCTGTTGCAAGTTTACACAAACATTTTCTTTCATTATGGGGTAAGCAGTACATTTCACAGTTTTTCAAAATCATTTCTAGGCCATGTGAAGTTTATGATCTCGTATTTGGCCAGCGTGGTGCCCTTTGGCTTTGCCCCATTCATTCGTAGAGGGGCTCCGTGTGCGACAGCAGCGCGATGAAAGGTTTAACGACGCTCAGCGTTATGGCGACGATGACAATAACATAATTCGTGACGACTCACACTGGAGCCCTTGATCCCGAGCTAGGCAGGGCTTGTGCTACGATGGGCACGTGACTGAGAAACTACGAGTACACACATTTGAAAAATGGTAAATACAATTTCGTATACATACATATGTATATAAATAATTAGGCACCCAAACACAACAAATACTAGTATTTTTTTAACAAGTGTTGTGTCTACATGGGAGTCAAACTCAAAAGTCCCGGCTCAACAGTTACAGTTGCTAATAAATGAATGGATCCTACGGAAAAAAAAATAACATTCAGATTCTTTGAGCTGTTGTAAAACTGATAAGTTAACTTTTGAGGATAACAAAACGAATACATAACGTATTCCAATAAATCATCAAATCAACGCCAGGCTCCTACGTCACATGTGACGTCATAGGATTGTGTGCCCGAGAGTCGTACTAGTGCAGTGTCAATAGAGTTCAAATTGCCATTGAAATGATAACTAATTTCTGACTCATACAAATACCTACCGAACACAAAATGTAGCGCATGTTGTATGGTCGGTATGATGAAATTTGTATATTGTACGAGTAATATTGACATTTTCCTTATCCGTAACATTTGGTAATTACAGATATGAAGTACATACATACATGCATTCAAAAGTATAAATTACATCTCTCCGTACTAAAATAAAAGTTTCAAGCTTAAAATCATAAATTATTAATTTTCGCAAACTAAACAATATTCGTGAAGTGAGAGAGAAGTATCGTGCCGTTTCCAGTTCGCGTATCAAGTTTCATGTAAATAAAATAGTGTGATGTTGAAACGATCGTAAAATTGTTTTATTGCTCATAATAATATCTATTATGTAATAATTATCATATACATATTACGGCAGTCGCGTCAGTATACTGACGACTGACGATTTGGTAAGGCTTATTAAATTTTAAAATTGTTAAATTGTTATTAAATTTTACAAAATGTTTGTTTACGCGCCAATCAATATTTATATAAACACAATATTTATAAATGAAACGGTTTTAGCGCTTTAAAACGTATAATTATAATATTTTCCATTTTACAGTTCATTTGGCAATATTATCTACATATTATATAAATATAAACATATTACGTTTACTTCGGCCAGCTTAAATACAACCACAAAAACATAGTAATAAACATCAATGTGAATTGAATAACAATGTTTAGATAATATCTAAGTACGTAAGATGATAGTATTGAGAGCTTTTCCTGTGGAAAACAGTAGCGGGTCGGCCGCCCGCGTATATAAGGGGTGAGTTCCCGAGCCGAGCATACTTCGAACTCAGATAGCACAGAGAGAAGACCCCTCTTGTGGTGTCCAGCTTTCAAAGAGGTATGTATTTTTTCCTAACACTAACCAAAATAAAATATAACCATCTGTGTTATATAAAAAGCCCACTTCATTCATTAACAATCTATCATTTATATATCAGTGATATATCAGTGAAAGTAATTATTAGCATTATTTTCAATGTACTTATAATTAATGTTATTTATTTATTTATTGTTGTATATTTAAATTAATGTAATTTTATATATTACGTGTGTAGATTTTTATATCTATTCATATTATGTTCATAATTTTATTTCCAAAAATGTTATATAATTCCATAATAATTAAGACTGTATTAACCCCGCAACGCTAAATCAGGTTTAAATTTATAAATAAACTAAGGAATCAGCGAATTTTTATAATCAACTTTGAATTAAAATTAATTTGCTGTAATAAAAAATTTAACAAAATAATAATCAAGCGTTAATATTAGCTTTTAAATAAATAAACTTTATAAAATAATATGTATTTATCTCGTAGAAATAAAATTAAAATAATTTGAACACGACATTTTGTCCTTTGATTACCACAGAAATATACATACATATATCTATAATACGTTAATATCGTGTATTAAATGTTCTTATTAAAAATTTACCCGCCGGTAAAGATAGTGTTTTAATGAAGACACAATTTCTTTAAGACAAATTCAAACATGCCACCCACCACTCGTAACAACGGCGAGACCCCGTGACTCCGTTCACGTACAGCCGCATTGAATACTGCGTGTACGGACGGACGTTGTTTTGTACCACGTGTCTACATCAGCACGTGGGCCCCGTATTTAGGGTCGCCTTGGTAGAAACTAACCTGTATATGAAGGGTTGAGAGCAGTTGCATTTCTTACCTCGAGTCTAAGGACAATTTGTTCCTTGCGATACCGTTTACTTAATTACAACGGTTATTATGTAAGACACGGCCACACCGACCCTTAACCGCCCATATGCTAGCTGTAAATCAGAAACTAATAAAGTTACGTTACTGTATATAACTGATATTAAATTTTGTCTAGTTTAATTCATAATATGTCATGATTAAATTGCAACATTTGTAAGACACTAGAGCCACAATGAATGTGATGCATCTCAACATTGATCACGTCAAATGCTATAATTGTTATTGATGATATATAATATGTTTTAAATGTCAGAAATACTTAGAGCTAGTAAAAGAACGCAATATAATATACAGACGCAATTTAATATAATAATACGACAAAAACGGTTACGGTCAGTAGCGAAATTCTTTAAAATTGTATCGGACCCAGGCTACTATCGTTTATAAACACAAATCCAAAAGTTATTTCTTAGCACGCACTGTAAATTACTGAATACATAACGAAATAAATTTGATGTCCCTCCCATGATGTGCATGTACATCGAACAAGATAATAATGAGCAAGACAATTCATTAATACATTTATAAAGACCATCAAGACAAGCGATCGGAACGAGTGACGAAAACTGCGTTACAGCGCGACGATCTGGCGCGCGTCAGACTCGAACGTTACTTAGTGCTTTTAACGGCCTGTAAAACCTCCACACACAAACCTGTAATACCTGAAGAAGTAGGCAGTGAAGTTTAAGATGTGTAAAGTTTATTAACATAGTTTATTGTAATTTATTAAAGTCCTGCAACTTAAATGTTTACGCGTTACTCACTAATCATTGGACGGCAAGGGCTGACGGTGGTGGGAGAATCGTTAAAAACATCAGATGATTACTTTATAGGTGTCGTGATTCGTTTGTGGTATGTGAGTAACGCTATGAGTAGTGTGGATATTAATGTAACATCACGCCTGTAACCCCCGAAGAGGTAGGCAGAGAAGTGTAGTACACTCCCGCGTCGCACTGGTTACGCTACTCACTACGGAATAGTTGGTGCGCCCATTACCCATATATCTTATTACGCGCTATAACATTAACACGATTCAGATTCCAAGCCGCTACTAGAAAATCTAAGTTAAATAAATTAAGTAGTGCCCGACCCGGGGCTTAAACCCGGGACCTGCTAATCGGCAGTCGCGCTTGCAACCGACACTACCAACGAGGCAGACAGTATAGTTGTTATGCAATATCAATTTAACAGTGATGCTCTGCTCGAACAACTCAATCCATAATATTATAATAGCTCGGTTTTCTCTCAATTCTTGCGAGCAAAGCGGAGCAATGTGTCCGCCCAGCACACCGAGGCTTATAATGAAACATAAGCTGAAACCTAACAAGCACGTGCTCCCCACAGCTGGGGCAGGCCTCCTTTTTATTGTGCCACTTACTCCATTAACATTCTAGACAAATTATTGTTTGATGAGCACGAATGTTTGTGTCTGGGCGTAAAATGATCTGTAAGCATTGTAGAACTTTATATTCATATGTACCTATATTTATCAGCTGTCCTGCTAGCATAGTCTCTGCGTGGTTTTGTATCTCATGATGGTTCAATGTCGCTGTGAGAAGTCCCACGATATTATTATTTTTAATGCCATTATAACGGGATCATGCCATGATCGCATTTAGCAGGAAAGACCGAAGAGTAGCTCACATAAACCGAAAATTTAATTAATCAAAGTTCCTTGAAAGTGTTGCGGAAGTATTGTTCGAATCAATTCAATTAATTTGCGCAACCCCCGTAAAGTAATGCCAAATGGAGAACCGACCGGGCAAGTGGCTAGGAGAATTGTTTGTTAGTAACAAGTCACGCGAAGGATCGCTGAATCTACGAGTACTTAGCAAATTGTAAATATAAACTTAACATCACAACAAGAGGTAGGCAGAGGAGTCAGCACCGTCCCACCATTCAACAGTTACGCTATAATCGTTACAATATAAATGTGAAACGAATCCTGTCCATACGTCTTATACATTTTCAAGTTCAAATCAGCGCACCGGTTCTGTTGTACGTATCACTAATATAGCTTGACTTTAGAACTAAATACAGATTACGTAGAACATAAATTCAACCCCCCCAAAAGGGTGAAATTACACGCTGAAGGTTGAATGGCAATTATTTAACTTGCTCAGCGAACGGTTTCGGGCAACAAATATTTAATAATCATAACCATTACATTTGTTACATCATAGCCATTGTAATTGTTAAATAAAAAGCTCTCCGCAATGGTTCCGCAACGCTTCGGTCAATGGTTCGATTCCTTGCTCATTCGATATTAAAACATACAACCATATTAAGTAACTGTTTAAACTCTTAAATATTTGTGTACTGTATTTAATGTCTATTCAATGTCTATGTCGTTTTCGACTTTTCAAATAAATATATCATAAATAATCGTCAATAAACAAATACATGGACGCCGATTACGAACATAACCGCTCAGAGGGGGCCTATGTTCGGCAGTGGACTGCTAGGCTAGTATTATAATCTGATGATGGTGGTGAAGTAACGTAACTTCACGCCTGTAATCCCCGAACAGTTACACTCCCACCTTTCACCAGTTACGTTTACGTCACATGATGGAATAGGTGGTGAGCTTATTGCCATACATCCAAACTCTGAGGTACTAGTGGAAAATCTAAGTTAGACAGATCCAATACCGGCCGACCCAGGAATTGAACCCAGGCCATCACGATCGGTAGTCGCGCTTGTAACTAACACGACCAACGATGCAGGGCAGTTAGGTAATTTTCCACCATTGTAATAGTTATTACATCACATTAGTCTGATTTCGTCTAATTAGATAACTTATTATTATATTAGATATTAACTTATTATAATTAACAATAAAATATGTATTATTGTCAACGGAAGTGTTTCCTTTTCAGACTGCAAACTCAAAACATATTATCTCAACGCCTCCTAGCGTCCAGAAGTAAAGATGATCAATTTGGTGTCACTACTCGTCGCAGCGGCGCTAGTGTCGCTGCAATGTTCGTCCGAAGCCACCGCGAGACAAATCGAAGATAAGAAAATTGATTTGGACAACTCCTTACAACCTAGTAAGTATTTTATAGACTTCTCTTGCCACAAAGCAAATCATCTTTTTTCGTCATTGAAAATAATAAATCTTTCGAAAAATTTACTATGACAACGTTGCAAGAGTAATAAATTATTATATTTTATGTATATTGATAAAAGAAGTTGCAGTGATGCTTTGCTATTACAATATGTTCAGGATTTAACTGCGGTATCGCGCGTTAAGATGCGACTTTCATATATTTTTATTTTTATTTAAGAATATTTTGAACACGAAAATTTCCTGTCTGTCTTTAATCTGACTCGGCATCATTTGCTGCTGCTAAGCTGTACCGTCCTAAACCGGATAAAATAAATACCCTTAGATACGAGTGGTTTGGTTCTCGAAATTAGAATCCAATATGTAACTAATTTCCAGATTAGACTGCGAGCTCTAATTTCATCAGAAATGAAATACAAATATTCATTAACAAAGCTTTTTCCTAAGTCTGAAATATATGCGTACATAGTACATACAGAAGATATCGCTTGAGATCATATTCAGCAAACACTTACAAGCCTATCAATAAAATAAACCTAGTTCAGTTAAATAGACATAAAATATCTATACATCAATACTGCCTTTATGAATTCTTTAAGATAAAACCATTTGAAATGAACTAGGAAGTCATGAAATTTAATGTTATTTGAAATTCCAGTCGATGGAATACATTGGCTATGTTCTGGATCAAATAAATCGGTGATCTCATGGTTATTGTACACGTGTCCAGCTGGCGGCTAGACTGCGAACGATAAACAACTTATTATAATCTCCAAACAATTCAAAACAAGGTAGGATACGACCGTTTTAAAATTAAATATCACTCGCTGTAGGCACTGATAAACTGGAATGTCGTGACAATCTACAAAAGTTGTACAATGTCTTTTAAGGTGTTTGAAGTCCGCTAACTCGTACTTAGCCTGCCTGATAATCTACTACCTTAACTTGTCACTGTGAGAAGGGACCCATGTCGCACAGCGCAACGACTACAAAGTGTCTGTAATGATATTGATGTTGGTAATGATGTTGATAATGATGTTGATCATAACAATGATATCAAGGGTCATGTTGCAGCAGCAATTATTAGCAAATAATAATGAACATGTATTTAACGGAAATTGAAAATATAGATGCGTCCTATGATGAAGTAGGTACGCTCGCCTTGGAAAAGCCAATTCACTCTTGCTTGAAGGTTGTATATGTCTGGAAACACCGACGTTGGCAGCCTGCTTCCTCCTTCACAGTCTGGGGAAGAAATGTGGAATGATATCGTTTCGTTCTCGCGATTGGGACATCTACCAGACAATCATGTATTATACGTCTCACTAAGCTCGAATGGAGTAGGTGAAAATTTTTCAAAAACTATATCAACATTACTTGTACCTATGTGAATTTCCGTTCTTCTCGTAGTTACTAGCACACTCAATCTACGTTAGAAGTAGGTATAAATTGTTATTCACGATTCTTGTTCCATATCAGTTATATAAGAAATTAGCTCACTCTGGAACCGTTAACAGTTACATATTATATTTGAAAGTGTACGATGGTCTCCGTAATACAAGACCTAAACGTCTCATGAGCAGGTAAAACTTCAAATATATATCCTAGCTGGGAATCGAACTCACCGCCTCCGGTTGAGTAGTCAAAGTCAACAACCATTAGATCCAGAACCGGATTAAATGTCGAGAGCGCCCTCGACAAACACTTCAACGGCGCCCCTACAGCGACCATTCATTATAAATTTTAATTGTTATTTATATAATAAATAGCTTATATACACATCACAAAATCAGGCAGTATATGAATATTAAAAAGGATAAAATTTAGTCATGTTTTATATCTTACAAAATTAAAGTCAAGATATTTTTTGTTTTCGTTTAAAAACTTCGACTCGCACTCCCCTTTGTATCTCCGCGTCCCTAGGCGCGCGCTTAGTTCGCCTTAAGGATAATCCGCCTCTGATTAGATCGATAGGCCAATTACTAGTTAATTACGTCGAAAATAGCTATTATATCAAATCAGTAAGCACTTATAACAAAAGACAGACATACAATTAATGAAATTACACAAACGCTTTTGAAGTTTTGCCAGTAGTTCACTACTTTATTGTTTATTTTCGTTACCAAGCTAAAGAGCTCGCGTAGTGTGCTGGCTCACGGCGACCACCAGACGCAAGCTCAGGAGTAGCGACACCGCTTTTTAACAATTCAGTAAACACGTTCATTCTTATTACCTATATAGATAGGTTTATGTACACATCATGAACATCATGAACACGACACCTACTTTTCATGTTGACTAGACTTCTCGTACTTTTATCATTGTAGAAAAAGCATCCAGAGCGACTCCCCATCTTGAACGATACTAAGCTCAGCGTTTCATTGCGCCAGCTACCAATTCCTTGAAAAACATATTTATTCCTTCCTTCGCGCGGACGAAGATGTGATGCGTTAGCTGTCGGCTGTGATCTTGTCATTCAATAAACTTGAACAGAGGCACGAGCAAACTAACGAGCCGCCCAAATGTGACGAAACCTTGTGATAGTGCCATATAAAGATAAATGTAGTTTGAGTCGTCAAGTTTGGTTACCGGTGACAATAACTGATGGGATTACTAATAATGGATGCGCCACATACCGTGAGCAATGTGTCGCCCCTCGGTGCAACAAAGTCATAACAGGACATTTTGTGATTTTACAGGAAAGCACTTTTTTTCGGGTTTGTCGTCTTATTACTAGATTACTATCTACAGTACCTAGCTCTTACATTTTAATAACTTTACGAGTATGTTGTTTGTTTCTTAGGCTATAGTTTTATGAATATATTTTATTTTTAAACAATTTGGCGTAGGTACTTAAGTTGATTTTGCTTTCTTGGGTAATTAAGACTTTGTCGCACCGAAAGTGCGATCTATAGAATGTTATGAGTAGCTATATCTTATATAAATGACCAATAATTTAAAATTCAATCTTTCAATGTGTCAGGGCAAGATACATCGCTTTACCTGAAAAAAGGATTAATCATAGGAATAAATAAATTTTAAAATCAGTTGTTCTGAATAAATTGACCATCTGGTATTGCAAATTGACTTGCTAACGTGGCAAGTCTGCGCGGTCACATTACAAAGTGAAATCGATTGGTTTCAATGAAAAAAAATCTGGAAATATCAATGCTATCGCAATGTAATTCAAATCGTATTCCATTGCCTACTTCCATCGGATTTAAGATCCGCGGACAAATGTATTCTAAATATTATATATTTTATATTATACTGTAATTTTCCTGGACGCAATAAAAACTTACTATCAACCAGGTACTTACTGACAAAATCTCAATGTCAGAAGCCGGCTGAGACTTTTCGTAACATCCTTATCGCCCGTGGCCCACAGATTTACCCGCGTAACATTTAATATAAATCGCAGATAGATAACTCACAGTATACACTCACACAATATTGTTAGTTGTCTTTTCGTCTGGTTTTATCTAGTATGTAGATTCTTCGTAGTAGTTCTACTTTTTTAACCGACTTCAAAAAGGAGGAGGTTCTCAATTCGGCCGGTATATATTTTTTTAAGTAAGTACACCAATTTCTCCGAGCTTTCTGAACCGATTTACGTAATTCTTTTTTTGTTTGATGCGGAATAGTTTCGAATTGGTCCCATAAAAAATTGATTCAGGTAGGCCATTAGTTTTTATTTTATGAGCATTTTTAGTCTCACAAGAACGTGAAAGCGCCTGTCAAAAACGAGTAGCAACATGCAATGCTTTAACAATTATTATTTCTAAAGCTATAGGAGCTGAAGATAGTAATAACTAAATATACCATTATTAATTTACCACATATTCTTTTTTTGTTTGATGCGGAATAATTTAGAATTGGTTCCATAAAAATTTGTGTCAGGCAGGCCCATTCGTTTTTATTTTATGAGCATTTTTAGTCTCACAAGAACGTGAGATTGTGTTTCGAAGAGCATTTTTACGGCGACGACTACTTTTATCCGTTCCAGTTTCTTGAAATCAATATTTTTAAGGCGCGGAGCACCTTTTGTAGGTCTACCCATAGCTAATTGACAATGCAGCACTAAATTGAAAAGTATTAAATAATAATAAAAATAACTAAGTTAAAAAACAACCTACTTCAAAAAACTAAAAAGTAATAAATAATTTACATTTAATATTAATTATATACAACCTATTATTTATATGTGCTATTTACTAAAAGGTTTGATTTGAAGTCGCTGCCAAGCCTTAAACAAGTAGGTAATTCTATTTTATTCACTTAAATGAATATGAGCAAATTAATACAATGAAATGCCTACTTTAATGATTAAGATATAATTATGTGTTTAAGTTTTAGAACACTCCCACGTTTCACCAGTTACACTTTACAAAAAAAAATCAAAATTATACCACACAAATATCAATTTTTGGAAATATTTGTTTAAGAAATGGAATAATCAAGAGCACAATTTTTTTTGTAAACATCGTAATTTGTAGTCTAAAAAATTTAATCCTGCATTAACCATTTAAATTCATTCACTATAAGTATAATCCACAGTTTTAGCATTTATAACTCTCCAGGTGCTATACTATAGGAATTATGGCTAAATTAAGAGGATGCATACTCAACTTAGCATAAGTAGAGTCATGCAAAACAAAGCATTCCAAGTCTCCAACACACCATATACTAATACAAACATTAGATTGGTGTTACATCAGAAGGATAAGAAACAGATATTCATAGTCTACAGAAATAACTACACATTATGCCACTCTGACTGTTACTTCTACAAAAACATAAAAAGAGAAGTGACTTTCGTTGTTATTTTATTATTAACTTGTATGTGGAGATGTCCTGAGACACAAAAGTTATTTTAATCTAGTTGATGCTCTTTTGACTCAATTTGCAAATATAATGGCAGACGTCCACTCCTAAATTTCTCTCGCTTATGAACTTTCAATTGATGTTTCATCATTTGCTTTCTATAGCCAAATGCCTTACCACAAATATTACATATATGATCCTTTATACCCGTATGGTCTACTTTAAAATGTAGTTCTAGACTCCTCTTAGTATAGAAACCTCTCCCACATGCCTCACATTTAAAGTCATGATCAGGCTTATGGGTAAGCATATGTTTATTTAGATTGCTTTTATTCACAAATTTTGATGGACATGATGTACACTGATATGGTTTCTCTCCAGTATGGGATCTCATGTGCATCTTCAGAGATTCAGTAAACCTTCCTCTATAAGGACAAAGAGAACATTTATATGGTAGATCATAAAAGTGAGTGAGCCTGTGCCGTGTAAACTGACCTTGTACAATAAATTCTTTACCACAAATGTCACACACATATGTTTTTTCTGGCTTATGTAGAGCCATGTGCCTTTTGTAATATAAACTTGTATATGACTTCTTACATATGTGGCACACATGCCTCATGTTTTCATGCTCAGGTGACACCCTGTGGTTGGCATAATCTTTGAATGAATAAAATTCCAGATTGCATTTCTTACATTTGTAAAGATCATTGTGTTTGAATACTGTCTCTTTTCTGTACTCGTTGATGTTTATATCTTCTCTGTGTTCCTCTGTTTCCATTTCAATATCATCAGCTTCATCAAATTTCTCATTATTCGTAGTCAGCTCATATGTACGACGGAGGTTTTTATCAGACTGTTGAGCTGTTTTCCTGAACAATATGGCGCCCTGAAGAAGGTCATGGCAGGACTGACATAAATACTTAGGATATTCATCGTCTGAAAAAAGTTCTATATTTCCAAAAGTTTTTACTGCTTCCGAAAAATCATCACTACCATTTGATCCGAAGATTGGTATCATGCCTTCTTTAAGACAAATCCTACACGTCTGGATCTCGTTTTCAGTATCTTCAACTTTTACGGTGACTACTGCAGAAGAACTCTGATGCTCATTACTTCCTCTGTCGTCAATTGAAAAGCGTTTGAGTTTTTTTTTCCATGGACGAGCTCGTTTGCAATGTAACATTTTCAGTAACATTAAATGCCCAACCATGTTTAATTCTGAGGATCTTCGTAGAAAAGAAACAAGTTATGATAAGTTTTATGTTTAAAACAAAACAAACAATTGCGAGTCCCGATATTCTAAATTTCTAATGTTTCAATACCAATGTATGGGTGTAGTTGTTTTGATAATTATTTGATTGTCATTTGTCATTATTCCTGTTGGTTCCTCTTTTAGTATTATAATAGCAGTACGCTAAGCCAACGCTACAATGATTTATTGTTAAAATTTGAATGTTTCCTGAGTATAGTGAGTATTATTATACAAGATTGACGTTTTGTTTCTTGACTAGTCGAGCTCGGGTCATCCCGAACAAAACAAACATAAACGTTGTAACTTGTAAGCACACTAAGCACTGACCACTGTTGCCAACCTCAGCATAGAGCAAAACTGTAGATATATTTGAAAAAAAAACTGAAAAAAACTGTAGAAAACTGTAAATATCAAATTAAAAAACAGTAAATCTACATCTTTATCTTTTAATTATTTTGTATCATTTAATGATAGTTATAAATATAATAAATTATAGGGAGGGAATTAAAAACAATAAAAATCATGTAATTATTAAAGTTTTAATGTCAAAATTCTCAACATGAAGTCACATAAAGTTGGTAATATTTACGAACTAGTATATAAATGCTAATCCAACACTTCAGTTGCCTCGTTGGTCGTGTTGGGTGCAAGTGCGACTGCCGAACGCGAGGTTCTGGGTTCGATTCCCGGGTCGGGCACTACTAAATTTTCTAAATTAGAATTTCTAGTAGTGGCTCGATGTCTGGATATGTGCTCGGTATATGGCAATAGGCTCACCACCTATTCCATCGTGGGACTTAAAAGTTACTGGTGAAACGGGGGAATGTTCTACATTCCTCTGCCTACCTTTTCGGGGATTACAGGCGTGAAGTTACTTTTTTTTAGTTAGCAATACTTCAGAAAGTGTAACTAGCGATTTTGTAGGAAGATTCCCTTGACAATTATAATTACTATCAGTAGCAAAGAATATCTAACTAGCTACTGAATTGAAAAACAAATAAAACAGACGAAAGTCTTTCAGGCGAGTTATTATTTTATTTGAGGGCTCCGGTTAGTAGTTTTAATAAAAATCCTCTTAAAGTATGGGTAAATTATAAAATACAGTTCCCGAAATTGTACAATATAGCATACAAATATTTAAAAATGGTGGCCAGCTCTGTGCCTCCTGAAAGACTTTTTTCAGCCTGTTTTGTAAAACCGCGCAATTATTAACCCTGCAAAGATGTAGAATTCAAGTCAAAAGAGTCAATAAAATTGTCTGTAAATCAATAAAATCAGATTTGGATAAGAAATATTGGGATTAATAAAAATAAAGTTGATTGCTTTTTCGACCTTTTACTACTTTACTGGGTTTACTAATTTACTTCTAACGTCTTTTCTTACCTACGATACGATATATCGAAAATATCGATGTTTTTGTCCGATATATATTCCGAAATGTCCGAAATATTGTAACGAAAAAAATATCGAAACTTTTTGGACATGAACATCACTACTGTGGTGTATGTTTTATGTATAACCGTAATTTATAGACAAATTATGACAAATGTTGAAATGTCTACTATTGTAAATTAACGCATGAGACTTTGCTGCAAACAATAATTTAAAAAATACTAAGTATGCGAATGTCCAAAAAAAATCTTAGAACGAGCACCGAACCACAATAAAAAAAATCCGTCGCAATTATGTCATGTCAATACAATACATACAATATTTGTATTTGTATTGTTGGTTTTAGCCTTGTAGGTTATATTTTGTACGGTGATTGTGAATGACTTACCGTAATAATAATTATAAAATATTAAGCAAATAATAAATCATTTTACGCATAACTAATCATTATATATATAATCAGAACAAAACTTACACCATGAATATAGTCAGAGTAAGTTTTATTCAAAGAAATAAGAATCTACATTCCAAGAATAAGAATTCATTTAAATTTAAACTATAATTTACTTTATTTTTTGTTACAGAGTTTTTTGCGTACAGTGCCCATCGTTCGAAGCACATTAACTTCCAATTCAATGGCAGTAAGGTCTTTAAGTTCTGCCGTTACCAACATATCTACAGCAGCGGAAAATGTTCCTGCGTTTACTGCAGCCGTTGACTTGGATAAATTGTACAAAAGAGTGGAACTGGAAATGCGGGGAATCGACCCCGCGGTGCTGTTAAGTTACTCGTGGTTCTGCATTGCTGCTGCTTCTCATTTGGGAATTGAAGTTGCTAAAAGGCATGTATGCAGTTCACTTCAGTCATGCAGATTACTTGTCTTGACCAAGAGATATGGATATGGGTCCATGCAATTATTTTTCAATCATATACTTTTGTTGATTTATTTTAATTTATATTAAAACCATGACATTGATTTTTACAGTTGGGCTCTAAGGAAAGCAGAAAAGGAAAGACACACACTACTCAGATGTGTGCATATCTATAAGAAACATAGAGTTCAGTATGAAATTCGAACATATTTCAGATTTATTAACTTAATTAGACTTACTGGATCAACTTGTGATACATACTTAGAATATATTGAACGGAATCTACCTGAAGGCTGTGCTCTGAAAGTGACTAAAGTTGAATGCTTACCCTTGCCAGATCACATAACTGCACCTAAAGAGTGATTAAACAATGTATTATGGTTTTTTAGCAGTAGAATAAAACAAACACTTCAATAAAAGGTTTTATTATAATATATTATTTATTTCTATGAATTGTAGATTGGTTTGGTTATACATTTGGTTTAACCCTGCTTTGAATATAACTTTATGTAAAACACATTGGATATAAGTTATATACAGTGGAATCCTTTTACTATTACTCCATTTATATTGACCAACTGCCTATTATGACGTAATTACACAACAAAGTTTGGTTTTCATATAAAATTCACTGTAAAAAAATTGGATATAGTGACTTCCCTTACAGTGACATGTCACCTATTATAACCCATTTTTGATAAATTATGTCTGGTTTTAACAACAATATGATGTGTTTAACAATTCCCTTCTGATGTCATTATAAACGGATTTCACTTTACATTCACTTGCACACTTGGTTTATTCCAAGAAATTGTTTTGTCAGAGTTGTTCAATTAGAGTACTTCATAGAGTCATGAGCTTATAATGCTCCAGTTCTTTACCCTAGGATTTCCTATTTTAGGTTCTCTAGTGAATGAGTAATAAAACAATTGACATTGTGTTGTCTGTGTGGTGATCTGTAAACCAAAGTTACATGTGTGTATTGAAGTCCTGACCCTCTCACTCTAAGCAGTAGACCAAGTTCTACCACCTATGAACTTCAGGATTACTTACATAATAATATTTCATAGTAATTTTAATATCCGTACGGGCATACTAAAATTATTTCTATTATTGATATTTCATGATAATACATCATAATATTTATGTTTGCAGTGTAGTTAGAAAATGCAGCTGAAACTAATTGTACAACCTGTAGCAGATGTTATGTTATAAAATACACAGCAAAGCATGAAGCATGAAGTAAGAGTGTACTGACACATATGTACTGGCTTGAGATCTGTTATCATTGTATAGCAAAATGGACAAACCAACGTAAAAGTATAGGGCAGACAATATTTATATAGAGTCTTTAACACAATTGGTTGAAGGGTAGAACTACAGGTGCATATTTCCCGCTGCTGCTGCTGGCATCAGCATATTTAATGCACCCTGCTCTGGTGATGGAACCTGTTCTCATAAGCTGCTGGGATAATTTATGATTGTCATTATTATGATTACTATGTCATGAACTTGCAATGTTTTCTATGACACAAACAAGTGACATAGTACATTTGAAGAAATTATTTGAGCACAATTCTTCATTTTATTTTAACAGATAAAAATATTGGCTTCATGAAATATGCACAGCCGTCGCAATTAGAAAGAGCACCACTAACATTTTGCTAATGTTGAGAAAATCTAGATTAAAATATTTTTTTAATTTTGTTGAAAAACACATTGTGTTTTTTTTCGAAATTTTGTGAAAGTTAAATGTTGCGTTTGTTTAGTATGTCTACAACGATAGTTAAATTATATTCTTCATTTTAATGGATATACTTAATAATTAGCATATTTCATTTTGACTCAACATAAAAATTAACATTAAATTCAAATTCAAATATCATTTATTCAAAATTGGTTCATTACAACACTTTTTGTACGTCAAGATGAAACTACCACC
>DWFO01000749.1:0-18505 GCA_018246595.1 Mimoniades nurscia nurscia
CCGGGAATCGAACCCAGGACCTCCCGATCGGCAGTCGCACTTGCAACCAACACGACCAACGAGGCAGTCAAAGTCAAAGATACTAGTCATAATTTATTACAATTCAAAAACATTCCGTGTCAAACATATTAGCTATTACGACATCAGAAAACAATGGAATGAAATCGCATTATGATTATTACCGTATTCAATTTTACCAGCTAACTATGACCCATGACCAATTACCGACCTACAAAACGTTGAGTAATTTGAACAGCCTACTGCTGTACTATATTTTAATAAACATATTGTATCTACTGGTGTGGTCTGGAATGTTCTACCGCAAGTACTAAATTACCGATTACTATGATCTGTTTTCGAACATTGTACGCTATTATTACATACCTAATTTCATACCAAATTTGATTACTGAGACATTAACTGCACAAAGGTTTATTACTGGTTATTTTGACGCCATTATCATCTTAATTATGACCATCAAACCTTTTCTGTCCACTGTTGGACATAGGCCTCTCCACTAGCATGCCAGGTAGCTAACTATTCAGCTCTCTCTTTCCAACAACTGCCAGCCACTGCGCATATATAGTCACTCCATTCAGCTAAAAGATGTTCTACTCTACCCCCAATGGCGCACATGATTTTGCACTAACGTATATACAAATATACGCATGGATTTCTAAAAACTATTGATAAATACGCAAATGTATTTAAATGTCATTTATTTGAACTGAAAATGTTTCATCATTATAATCTTTCGTTAAACAAATTAAATATAAATCTATCGATTTAGTGAAAACTAATACTAGCCTCGTAGAATTAAGAGTAATAATCACTAAATGATTATTAGACTCAACGTGCTTTATCATAAGCTGTGGGATTTTCAATGTATTTTTGTTCATCAGTTTTCGCTGACAAAATAAATAAATAAACTATTTCCACGGATGTATCAGCACTTTGAACCAGATCTAAGCTCCATCCCCTTTTACGATACGGAACCTTTCACACGATCAAATGCAAAATAGTTATGTACGGTTTATTCTAAACGATCCAACGCGCCCGTTTACGTTCGAGATATTTTCCGGGAATCCTGTCTTTGAGGGTCGGGCTTGGGACACCCTCATGTCCGAATAACTGCCGGCGGTGTACGAGGTTATCCCTGTTTGTATTTGAAACTAATGAAAAACCGTTAGGAGGATTAAGAAGAGAATACTCTACGTATTTGTAACGTAAAATTGAATTAAAGCTAATATAAATTGGATACCAAATAATATTTAAGATATAGAAGAAGTCAAATGTTAGTAATATAATAGGATAGAATACAAAGAAAGAATTATAAATATAAAGAAGAAAACCCTCTCAATATCGGTCGCAGAGTCTTGGCATCGGTGAAAATTTCATTGACAAAGATTTTTTTGTAACAAATTAGATTAGCCCTTTTCACAAGTCACTGTTGAAAATGTTCTCCTTTTCAGAACGAGAAGGGTTAAGGGCATAGCCTGCATGAAAGCCAAGTGTGGGTTGAAGATTAAATTTAATGAAATCAACAAACCGCAATATCTTTAGAAGATAACTGTACATCTAGGTATATTTTAAACATTAACGTTAATTTGATTGGAACATTTACTTTCAGTGTATTTTAGACCAAATCCTCTCAATGTATTTTTAAAGACTGAAAATATATTTAAACGATACATAAGTATACATTCCGGAAATGTCCGAACTTGGCACATTTCGTTCTTTGCACTACAAAACATTGTGGTTCGTTACCTTTACATCCATGATTCCTGATGAAAGGTCGGTTGTATATTCAGATTGAGAAAAAGTAGGACAAAGTACAGTCCGTACTTGAGGAAGGTAAGAACAATTGCGTCCACTAAGGACGGTCGGTCACATTCGCCCGATACGTACGAAGGGCGCATTTTGAACAGATTGTCTCGTGGACAGTAACGTAACATAATATTTTCATCCCCAAAAAGGTAGGCAGAGAAATGTTTTATTTTCACATTTCACCAGTTTCGTTCACGTTGCGCTATGAAATAGGAAATGCCATACGCCGAGCACACATCCAGACTCCGAGCCACAACTTGAATCTAAACAAAATCAAATAGTGCCCGACCCGCGATTTGAAACAAGGACCTCTGGATCAGCAGTTTCGCTTGCAACCAACACAACCAACGACGAAATCTTGTGGACAGATTAAGCATATTGCCAGACATGCTAGACATTTAGTAATTTTGCATAGAACCGGTAATATACAATATGTAAATTTTGAGACAACTCTTTCCACATTAACGTATTAATGGCAAAATGTATTCTAGATAAAAAAAATCGATTTTAAGGATTAAATATTACTTGCTGTAATGGTGAAGGAAAATGTGTTGAGACAATTTGTACACTTCAGGACTTCCATAACGTTCCCTAATGCGTGTGAAGACTTCCAAATCGCACTGCACCAGGTTTCAGACTATAAACTTAACCTTCTTAATTTTGGATATCCAAATCCAACAACAAAACGGAACAAATTTGCTGATGACGTTGATGTAGAAAAGAACAAATAAGGATACAAAAAAAATATTTTTACATTTTAATGCCCAATATTAGTGAGCTATTTTCATATTCCTTCTAATATAACAACTATGATCCGTCATTTATATAACATATGGTACATTGCAAGAATTACGCAAGGTGATTCCCCGTGGTTTCAATTAATCTACGTAATACATATTTTCCCCACTCTACAATTATTACATGCATGACCTGATCTAATTATGCTGTGGTACCAATACATTTAAGAATTAAATCGTAAAATTTAACATTCCCTTAAAAATACAAATTTATAATATCACGCCTTTAATTCCCGATTAGGTTGGTAGAGGAATGTAATACATTCCCACGTTACACCAGTTATGTTTACGTCTTACTGTGGAATAGGTGTTAAGCCTATTGCCACACACCGGGCACAATTCCAGACTCCGAGCCTCAATTAGAAAAATCCAATAGTCCCCGACCGGCATTTGAACCCGGGACCTACTGATCGGCAGTCGCGCTTGCAACCAACACGACTGTCAAGTACTATGACTGTATAATACAATCGGCATCTAGCTATTAAATAATGACATTGTTATGAAGAATAAACATACCGTTTCGATAATAAGGTAGATAGAAGTTACTTTTCGATTACAGTCTTTTAGAGGTCGGAATAATTTCGTTCGGTCCACTGCACGGGGTCGGAACGTGCGTCCGGATCGGTTACAAACCATTTTCCGGTTATTCTCTCTTTAAGAACCTACTCAGGATTTTCCCTTTATGTATTTAAATAAATGGTGTCAAAATATTGTGGATATACTAATGTTAGATCGTCAACAATCAATACATTTTATTGCTTTATATAGTTACTCCTTGTGAGCTTCCCCAATAATGTATACGTCTTATTATGAATCATATATGAATGTAGCCGAAGTAATTACCTTTATATTACGTTCATGTGGAGTTCATTATCTATTTGTATGTTTTATATAGTCCGCTTTTCATTTTTTATTCCTATGTCGCTTATATGTCAAAACAAATTCGTACCTAACATGCACGTAAAACTTGCTGCCGTGCGTTCACCCCTGGCTCCGAGAGGTTTGCCGATTTGACCATTTTTAAAATATCACGGAAAGGCATAAGTCATTATGTAATGTAATGTTGATTTAGTACTTTACAAGTTGCGATGTTGCAAGTTCGTTTTTAACACAAGACCTACATACATAAAGTTCACAAATAAAAATATTTCTATTTGTATATGTTTCTCAAATATCTCTATAATTACAGACGTAACACTGTCTTCTATAAATAATATACTAATAAATAAACTGCTTGCTCTACTTAAAACGAGATATGCATAATGTAATTTAACAATAACGTGGGTAATAACATTTTTAACATAACAAAATATTACATTTTAGTCATATATTTTAACTGCTCTATGTTAAAAATTCTAACAATGTAATAATAATACCAATGGTCAAAATACCGTTTAGTTTCCCACGTTATTCACACATTGCACATCGCATATATGGTATAAGACGGTGATATATTTCTTATCCCTTTGTCCTTTGGGGTCATAATACCTTTGTCCGGTCGAGTGACCACGGCCGAGTCGGTTAAGACACATATTGCAGATATATAATTTAAGGCCAACCTTGAAACGTACTGCATACGGCATGTAAATAACGAAAGTATATAGTACATAAAAGTAATTATTCGATATATACCTATTAAAGTGTGAATGATATAAATATGCATGTAATGTCAATGTGTTTATTCAGATACCAAATAATATCAAATACAATACAATATAATACATATAATATAATACTGTTTACGGAATGCAATCCATCACTCAAAAATTTTTGAATTATTTGCACACAAAATTATTATTTAAGTCTGTAAATGAAATAGAACTTCGTTACAAGAAACAAACAGTATAATGAAATTTTGATCAGAAGAAGTGTCAAAATCTAAATTATGTTACGTGAATTATAATATAAAAATGTGAATTAAAGTATGTAAAAAAATATTAATAGGCTTCGGACACTTGCTTCCGGAATTCCTTTCGGATTATACATATGTGTTTGAAGTTTCATCTTTTACATTTGATTGTATTTTGCTGCATGTATTTTCTTGCCTATGTGTAATAAAAAAAACATCTGCAGAAATGTGTGGGGTTTCTGGCGAAATTCATATATTTTATTTATGTTCATCATTGATCCTTTTGTCGTTCCACTGTCGAACACGGGTCTCCTCTCAAAATGAGAAGGGTTAAGGGCACAATTTGCCACAGGAGCCAACTGACGGTTGGCACACTTCACACGCCTTTAGGAATTTTATTGAAAATACCACAGTGTGTAAGTTTCCTCGTGAATATTTTTTTATAACGTAACATAAAATGTTACGTCATTATATAAAACGAATGTCCTGCGCACCTGATATGCATGCAGAGTACCTACTCGTAGTTTTCGGTAGTCATTTTTCTTACATGATATTACAAACGATAATATCTCACGAGTTTCAAAACAATTTCGTAATCATATCGAGGGATGAAAAGCTATTTGTTTTAAATGACATTTTAAGCGTTATTGAATTATGTATATTCGGAATCAGCCAGTGGTTTTTAATCCTTTTGTGATATTCTGATGTTACCTGTTCACATAATACCTGCCAGTCAAATTTCAATACGAGCACTAGCTTATAAGCCCACAAGAGAATATAAAGTGCTTGGCTACGGCGGTGAGCGCAGGTAATATTATATTCTTAAGAAAAACTAATTTCGCAACTAAACAACGTTGGTGCTTGGTAAAGATCTGTACACACGATCGCTTAAAACAAAATAATAATATACTTTGTTGCTCAAAGATAAAACAAATACAAATGAAGAAAATGATAAAAAATTAAACTAACAGACATAACTGCGCGGTTCGCTTTTGCTGATACGACAATCTAGTCTCGTGCAATCTTCCTTTTAGAAGGACTCTCCCACAACGCGGAGTTGCGGGCCCACAGTCAGGCCGCGCTCGTCATCAAAATCACATATCATTGCTACGTGGAAGATTTTATTAAGTTACTTTATAATAACAATAAACTAAAAACATTGACTTATTTTAAGCGGTCTTTATCCGATTTAAACGATTCCTTAATCAGAATTGGAATGACACCAAATATGTATATTTTATTGGCACTTTTATGAAAATCATTATTGGTGATATGTAAAATGTTTTGAAATTTTTATTACTATTATATGTATATCATCACGCCGATCACTTACAGGACAGCAAAAAATACCGACTATCAAGTGTGCATCCTCGTAAATTTGAACTACTACTTCTGTTTCTTCCCTGTTATATTTTGAAATTACATACATTCGAATCTTTGTACATATGTTCTCTCGTTATGACGTAGTTACGATGCACTGACACGTGAATCATGTTGTTGCGATTCAGAAAGCATCGTCACACTGTAGTAGTCATCGCTTCAGTTGCAGTGTGCGCTCACCCTAAGCACCCGACTATGTATGAGATAGCGGGTTTAATAGAATTTTTAACACGGGAAACTGCTATGAGCGAAATTCCTCCCTGGGTAGCCGCGACAACTTTCAGTAATAAATTTGCAGTCTTAATGTGATACGATGCAGGAACTTTTATCACGAATGTTCGGTTATTAAAGTTTCCCGATTTGGTGTTATGTTGATGTGAACTGCAGTACAGACAGACAGTAATTAAAATTGCTCCATTAAAACTGTGCGAACATTATATTATTTCATCATTATGACAGATACCTAACGGAGTAGGCAGAGAGTACCGAGTGTCAAATATATCTATTCTTGCAGACTTTATTTAGGTACTTCTGATTCTGAATACCATTTATAATATTAACATACACCCGTAATCCCCGAAGAGATATGTAGTGTTGTGTAGGGCACTCTTGATCTATTGCCATACACTGGGCACAAATACAGATTCTAAGCCCATGCTAGAAATTATGACTAGAAATTCTAAATTGGAAAATTCAATAGTACCCGACCTGGGATTCGAACCCAGGACCTCTAGATCAACAAATAGATAGTCGTTGTATATGACAAAAGCAACTAAACCATCTGACAGCAGTCACAGTGGTCGATATATGAAGATCCTATGTAACCAAGCTCGATAGGACTATATGTATAGGACTAATAAAACCATAGTTGGACTAATATTATGGTACTTAGGCTTTTATTATCATAACAATAGTTGATTCAGCTAGAATCACATTGGACAGTTTAAAAAAAATCGCCCTATAAGCCCTTTTGGTCCTTAATTTGTGTGCCTAAGAGATTGTTAAGGTGATCGAAATTCATTGTAATTAAACAAATGTTTAACTTTGAACGTTATCAGGTTTTATGTTACAGAGTATAGCTATATAGAGCTCTACTCTGTGATACTGTTTGATGACAGACTATATAAATTGTGTCTAACAAGGACCATATAAAAGTAATCAAACAATATCTTATTATATTTTATTCGATGTATTTGTAGCACATGTTATATATTTTAACTTACCGTACTTCTCTACGTAAATTGAAGTATGCGCAACCTTATTCTTGCAACCGCACAACACACTTAAAAAAGCAACAAAGTTTCCTCGCATATTAATAAATAGATTTCATTCTATTAAACAGTTAATTTCAATGTTACTAGTATATAGAGCGGACATTCGTACATTGCAGTTTAAGTGTCGTTGAATAATTATGCATTTACAAGTCGGATAAGCGTGTTTGAATCGTTGTAAGAGGACGTTAACTACACAGTAGTTGTGTAGGCCGCGTAACTTCGCTATACGCGCTGAGAGCAGAGCAAATTGATATAACGGCTTATTAGTAGCGAGCCGTGAGAGCAATAAAGCTTATCGACGCATCGACAGCAGCGCGCCAGATTTAATACCAACGAAACTATGTATTTTATATTAAAAACAATTACTCTTAGTTGATGTACATCGTAAATTATTTTTACCATAGGCACTTGAGCTTTTCTCGGAGGAAATACGGAGCAAAGTTTCTTCAATTTTAAAACGAACAAATGTAACATAAAAATATGACTAAACATATTCAGTAAACTACATATTAATTACACAAGCTTACGCTATCAATTTTGAGAATTTTATGTAACGTGAAGGTGAGCTGCAGGTAGGTCTTATCGACTCGCCGTTCGCCGGAGGTCCGTGTAACTTTAGTGTAATAACCGTTTATATCGTACGCACCTTAATAACACTGCCTGGTATAAAAAAACTGAAGGTGTACCTACTGTGAAAAAAATTTACGTATAGTACCTACTAGTTAATGGTGTAAGCGTTATTTTGCGCAAATCCATTGATTGTAATAGTAGCAGTGATAACTTTGTGGTTTAGTATCAACTCTCAGTCCGGGGATGTTGGGTTCAATTCCTAGTATCTACACATGTATTTATAAAAACTTTCCGTTTTAAGAGTAAATATCTTTTGCTGTAATGGCGAAGGAGAACATTTTAAGAAAACCTTGAAGTTCTTAATAAGTTCTATACGCAGTGGGAAACACTTGGCTAGCGTGGCCCTAATTGTGGCTTCAAGTCTTCTCATTCTGCAAGGAGACCTGTGTCCAATAGTGGGACCGTTTAAGGGGCTGATTATGAAACTTAACGCAACAACATCACGCCTGTAATCTCCGAAGACGTAGACAGATGAGTGTTACACCTCCCACGTTACACCAGTTAATGATGAAACCTCATGAAGTCTGCATTAAATTCCTCATTCGCTTTTTGCATTCGCGTTCCCTCTATTTGGCTAAAACGAATATTAATTAGACGCGAGAAAGAAGAAATAATGAGCACCGATTTTACATCGGACTTGCGTAAATCAACAGCTCTCTACACTTGCATTCAAAGTCTACTTCAAAAATCGAACTCCAATAAGATTCGACGTACGAACTCGCTGCTAATTGGTAGCTAACGCGGCTGCTGCTTTAACGACTGTCGAAAGCAATGAGTATCGCTATTAGGGTTGCCACTTTCGGTGTAGCGAAAAGATATTTTAATTTTATAAACTAAAAAATATTAGGTACAGGGGATAATTTCAAACTTTTCTAACGTACTTTAAACATGAATTGATGCACCGTGGTCTTTACACATTTGGGTTTTCAAAATTAAGTAACACAGCCTGAGCTATATATTTCGACGCCGGCTGAATGTAACTCCACGTAGTTCAAAACGTTGAGAAACATAAGGAAGAACACTAAGAGCTGTAGGTTTACTCTCAATTTAATTATTCACCATTACACCATTACGCATTAAGTGGCATAAAATCGAAAATCACACAAAAAAAGCTCAGACATGCGAACTCAGATATCGAAAATTGTATTATTAATCATTTTATATATGAGAAACTTCAGCGCTAAACCAAGCCCTATTAAGTAACAGCAAGAGACGAAAACATTTAACGACGTGCGAATCTGCCCTGAATCTGCCCTCGTATCTATTCAGCTTACGTAAAAAGAGCTTCAATCAGACTCTAAAGAATATATCTTCACGCCTGTTATCCAGAAAGAGGTAGCCAGAGGAGTGTAATACACTCCCACATCTCATCAGCTACGTTTACGTCCTTCTACCCATCGTCCATAGGTTCTAGCACCGCTTATGCTGATGCCTCCAGGAAGCCAGGGCAATTAGCTAGACCTAGGCGGACCACACCATTACGCGATGTGCCAGCAGCGGGTTTATTTGCATCCTACGTTATACCGTATACCCCCCCCCCCCCTCCTTCTCATCTTGTGAGGAAATCCGTGTACAACACGTGGCACGACGAAAGAGATGATAATGATAATGATTAGATATGAAGTAAATTATAGAACCAGTCGAGCCCGTACAGTGAATTAAAACTTTCCGATCGCTGCAAGAGTACCCACGCTGGTAAATGGTTCCTACATCTGATGTAATAAATATAAATGGTTGTTTCTAACACTTTACCCTTCTGCTGGAAATCTTTAATGGAATTAAAATCCATTTTTTCCAACTGTCGAAAGGAACTGTCTTAGGAACCTGTTCGAATGTGGAAATATTCCTCAATGTAGGCTCTTTAAAAAAACACTCAATATCCTTATTGGATTAATGTAAAATTGTATCTTTTACTTTGAAATTCTACAGTTAAGGGAACATTGTGGCCAGGATGATCTCTTACCCCTTGTGTTTTTTGATAATAATAATAATAATAATACCTTTATTATTATTATCAAATTCGACATAAGGAACATAAGAAAACACGAATGTAATAACCTACGTGTTATTACAAGTACCTATATGAAAATTAATGTCATTTACAGCACGCGCAAAAAGTTCGAATTCAAAAATAAAACATATTTCAATTAAATTGTTTTCTACCGTTCATTCACACAATGTACTTTAAAAAGGAATCTTATTTCGTGCGAAGAAAAGGAGGATCTCAATTTGAAATCAAATTTTCATGTACCCAGAAATTTGAAATTGAAATATTGCGAGCTTGCGAAGAGATTAATTTTTAAATACCGGTCCGTTCAAACAGCCACGACTCTGAAACTTTTGACAAGTAAACCGTTTTGAATTAACGTTTCGCGAAGTATTCGCAAAGATTGTAAGAATAATTTATGAATTGTAACGTAAAAACCTCTTGCAACAAAACTTTTGATAAGCGTTTATTGTGTTTATGGTTCGTTGAATCGAAAAGAAAAGCTCCAGAAATATTATTCGAGTGTTAAAGTTTTTGCACCAATAAATACGTGCACTAAAATCATATTCTTGATTTTTACGGCGATGTCAAACGAACAGGCTTTCTATTATTTGGTAGTAGTTGTTGAATATCATTAGATGGATTTGGTGGGTTATAAAATACTCAGCGCCGGTTTGTGCCCTAAGCTCGCAAGCGCACAAAATTGTACAGATATCACTTGAAACCATCTATATAAGACAAGAATTAATCACAAACTATTCTAACATTCAAATATCTCGAGTCAAGATGTTATATAGGTTTTTATACGATCCCTCAAACACAGGGATCAGAAATTCAAGGGTATGATCTACGGCCGGAATGATATATTAAAGATGATCCAGTATATTTGTTTCCAGTGTAAGTATTTCTGTAGGTGTCTATCTGTTTGAGGATTTATTTCCATGGCGTCGACGACATGAAAGATCAATTTGTAGTGCTCTGAGGCATCTGTAGATATAACATTGATAAACCCTGCTGTGTGTCGAAAATGAAAACACCTGACGGTAAGAGGACAAATACAGTCAAAGTTCACGAAGAGATAAACATAAAATAACACTGAATTGGATTTAGAGTTCGTGTCAGCCGTGCCGAGCGTCGATATTTTTAAAGATCAATTAGGTTTTCATTGCTTGGCGACACACTAAGTCCATAAGCTCCAGTAGCCTTCGTACTAATGGATATCGATCCTACGGGCTATAAATATTCATGGCGTGTACTGTTTATTTGTTCTCCGAGACTGAAATTAAACCTTGACTAAAGAATCTGCATAGATTCTCTTCGCTCCTCGCTATATGCAAATTATTTATTTGTTCACGTGGTCCATTGTCCTATATTTTTATTGATATATGAAACTGCTTTCTATATTCAGATATGATAGAATTTGTCGTTATGAAGGCATTTGCAATTATTTTAAGGCGATAAGATAAATATCTAAGTTTATATCTTGAAAAACACCATTTTCAACAAATTCAGTTGAAAATGCATTGTCAAGTGTAGATTTTGTTAGGGTTTAGGAACGTATCAAGCCGCATGTAATAACTAGTTCTTCACAAAATGACCCCATTGCAAATGCAATACTGGTTGTGTTGCTTCATTGTGTTGGTCGCCGAGTTCGATACAATAAAATTCTCGTCTTATAGGAATAGCCTGTGCTAAGAGGTACGTTTGGATCAAAGAAATTTCATGGATATTGCTTTAAAGATGAGGTTTTCTTTAGAAAGGAAGTTGTGATATTTTTCTAATTTTGATTATCTTATATTGGCTTGTTGGTGGAGTGATTGCAACTGCGACTACTGATAAAGAAGTCCTGAGTTCAAATCCCGGGTCGGATATTGTTAAATTTTACTTAAATTTTCTAGCAAAAATTTAGTAGAACTATGCGAGTTCCGCAGTCAATTTTTCCCAATTTTTTTTTCTAACCACAGATTAAATAAATACGTTTATTTATCACCATTATAACTTATTTACCTGTTCAGAGATATATTTGTAATTTTCATATAAGCATTTCATTTCCGAAACAAATGCTCAAATATATTCAAATACTAATGAAATACTTTGGGGCGTTTTAACTTTATTGGTAAAGAACATGTTCAATATATTACTGAACGAATGTAACTTTATACATACAACTAATACAAAATTATATATTGCACACCATACTTACCTAACCTTTTCTAACCCGCAACTAATGCCCGTTAGCTAAACGACGAGAAAGGGTAAAATATTCCGGTTCCAGACTCGTGCGGTTACAAAGAGCAAATGTGGCCAATAAATGATTGTGTACTTAACAGTTAGCCGTTTTAGCAGACGGTACTTAAATTTATTCTTAATATACTCCGATACTCAAAATAGAGCGAAACATGTAACAAACGTAACATCACACATATAATTAAAAGTATTCTTAATACACTCCGATACTCAAATAGAGCGAAACATGCAACAAACGTAACATCACACATGTAATCCCATTACACCAGTTAAGTTTAGGTCCCACTATGGAACAGGCGGTGAGTCTATTGCCATACACCGAGCACATATCCAGGATCGGAATCACTTCTAGAAAAATCCAACAGTGCCCGACCTGTGATTTGTACACAGGACCTCTGGATCGGCAGTCGCGTTTACAACCAACTCGACGATGACTAGCGAACACACGAGTTAGGTGTAAAATAATGCCTGGTATAAGTAGCCAAAAACCTCATGAAAAATGCATTGATCAGGAATTGAGAGGGAGAGGGGATTGATCAGGGATTAATACTTAATTAGAATGAAAATAGGAATAACAGTGTGATTTGTTTGTATAACTTTATTTAAAAAAAGTACAATTGTAATAAACGTGTGCATGTAACATTAGTTTAAATTCGTGGACATTGTACAGTTTTACAGCCGTGAAATATTTTGGTCGCTACTCGCATACATGTTACTGGAGCATAGAGTGAGTATATTGGGCCAAAAATGTACGGGCTTTTTGCAAAACGCATAAAATCGGATGCCTCTCAGTCAATCTAACGTTAGTTGATACTAAATGGAGTAGCCTTTGAATATGTAATGGTATTACGAGGCATACGCCAGCGACGCTAAAAATGTGGGAAACTCCAACATTCATATATTACCTGTTCAGAGGGTCTTGTAACTTAAATAAAATAGCTCATTAAGAACAACGCGATAAATCTTAATGAAACCTTTAGATGCTCGCGAATTTGCCTCAATTTTGAATCTAATTAAGGTACTTAGGGAACGTTTCCATAACCTCTTAGCATTTAGCGGAGAATATCCCATTGTTCCTACTTTTCAGGTAGCAAGAATTCATATCTTAGTATTTTTTAACCTTTTCAAAGTTAGCGCCGTCGTCGCAAAAAAATTTAAGATCTTTTTAGGAATTTGAAAGGATTTTTTGAAGCTTACAACCTCAACGTTTCAGGTCGTTCGGTATTATGACCTTGACATAAATAAGCGCGCTCGCCTTTCCACTTGGTCTCAGCGAGTTGTGATATGTTCTGGCTTCCGTCCAACCACCTATCGACCGAGCTGACTCCGCATGTACAACGGCAATGAGCTTCATGCGGATGCGATGCACACATCATTATTACATTATCACGCTAGATTCCATAAGAGGTAAGCAAACAGCACTGAGTTCCAAATATCTGTAGCCCACACACTGGCCGCTTTCAACGACTTCTAAGCCCAATGTCCCATGTCAGCCAGTACCTGACCTCTTCGGTCAATATATATTAACCTTCGTCTCTTCGATACCTGCATCAATTTAGCTATCAGCTAGTAATGGATATAGATCTACTCAAACTCAAACAGTTCTATTCTAACAATCTGATAAGGTAGAAAAGGAAAAATGTTACCAAACTACACGTCAATAATTCATTAACATTAATCCCTATTAATTGTCTTGCTATTGTCTTGCCAAATAAATCAAAGTAGTGTAACAATTTAATGTGTACATAAACACGTTTATGTAAACCACACTATTGTAATGTACAAACATTGTATTCTCAATGAAAAATAGTTGCAGATACCGTGTTGAAGCGAACAAAGAAACTAATTAAACGCTAACACCTTGAAACAACTAAGTCTTGATTTTCAACGTTAATTGCACTATTAATTTGCTAATTTTCACTTCAAAGTAAATATAAATAATTTTCTATGAACTTTAAAGAAACAAGCAGTGAAGGTAGAATAATATTATTAATCAAAAACGTATTAAAATTAAAAGACTATAAGAAAACCAATGGAAAGAGAACTACCGATAAGAAGATATTGCGATGATAAAATGTCAACAGTTTTATTACAAGTTTGGACAAATATACGTATTTTAACAAACGAAAAGCGTTAAAGTTTTATGTTAATTATTAAAAAATTTAAAAAACACCGTTTGTCGCTTATCGATTTTAACTATGCAATAGAACAATTCAATTAACTTAAATTGAGCATATTTCGTTCGAATGAAGTCACATTATAACTGGATATAAGATTGATTTATTATATGCTGTAATTCCTAAAATGCAACAATTCCATTATGAACGTCAAGTGTGAATTTATTTGTACTGATGACAAAAGTTTAATAGTGTATACTCATATTCATTTATTAATATTCTATCGTTACAAGAAGCCCCTTACTGAATAGACAGAAAGAACGGAATGCAAAATACTGCTTTTCTTACACACCTAAAGTGAATTCCTTATTTTCAAAACAATTAAGGTAATAATTATGTGTAAGAGGATTATAGTGTGTCACACCCACATTCCAAAAATGCGAATATATAAAGTTTATTTAAAGTAACATCATTGATGAAATATACCGTTAATGAAATTGCTCTTTACTCATATTCACTGTGCATTCAGAATGCTTTCTTTGCTGCATAACATTATTAAAAAGTGTACAAAACAACACAGACTTACTAATGAACACGCAACAGTGCGGGAGATTTTAAAATTTGATTGGACATTCAATTCGAGCTACAATGTTTCCTTTGCCAATCGCTCCAGCTCGCAACGTGATTAATTCAGAACAGCTAATAAGCAGTACTCTCAGGCTTTGTGTATTAGCCCAATTGCAAACACGAAATGCAGATGCTCGAGTTTCAAATGAACTGGAAATAAGGCACTATGTTCCAATTAGACGAATATTTGTGTTGAATATTAAAATCACATCCTGTTCCACTGTTAATCTTACATGTAGAAAAAGAAACGCAACATCACGGCTCTAATCCCCGAAGAGGTAGGCAGAAGTGTACTACAGTTACGTTTACGTCCCATTATCGAGTAGGTGGCAAGCCTTGCAATTGACATGCCATACACGGGACACAAATTCAGACTTCGAGCCACTACTACAAATTTCAAGTTAGAAAAATTCAAGACTACCTAACCAACCCGGGATTTGAACTTAGGACCTATCGATAGCTAATTGCGCTTGCGAACTTTTGACCAACGAGGGGGTCAATAATAATGAATAAATAAATGTACAATAATGTCAAAAAATATAGTCAATCAGGTGAATAAGTTGGTTATATATTCATACTATGTAGGGGTCACTTTATCCAACGCTCCCGAGCAATTAACATTTGATAATACTATCTCTTCAATGTTGATGAAATGAAGCACCGCTTGTAATAAGCGCAATTTACACCGACAGTGATCTCCTTTCAATGCCTTTGTACGAAGTTTTCAATTTTAATATTTAATGAAAATTATCGTTATTTCAAATTGGCTGCCGGCACGAAATGAAAATTAATTTATGATAATTACCATAACGACTTTTAAAGCGAATTTATATCGGTCTCGGCGAGTTAAATTACCGAGTTGTACTTCAACATCATTTTATTACAATAATAACTGCGCCTCATAACATTTTTTGCTGTTTTATTTCAGTGAAGTGGTGTGATAATTATTTCAAAAGAAATAGTGAACAGGTATTACATCTTTAAAGCAATTTATTTCAAAACAGTATTCATGATCAACAATCCTATTATTGCGCTACTATTGGTCAGTAGCTCTCCCCTCAGAATGAGATTGGTTGAGCCATAGATTGTCAATGCTGTTCAAGTGCGAATTAGCAGGTGTCAGTTGTGTTAGAGACATTAAAAAAAGTTTTTCTCACAATGTTTTTTTTTTATAGTTACAGCAAGTGCTTAAATCTTTAAACCCATGTAGTTTTCTCTAGAAGGAACGTGCGCCAGGTTTCGTACCCTGGATCTTTGGCATAGAATGCTAAATTCTAATCTACTAGGCTACCAATGCTCTTTAACTAAGGTTAGTATCCATTAATACACGACATAATAAATATGTTTAATATACAATGATACTTACATTTACCATAAATATAATTCATAAATTTTATTTTCAAATCATGTCCATATTTTCTTTTATATTTTCAATATGTCTCTCTGATTATTACCGATGTAACATCTAGCCCACTTCGAGCCAGATAAAACCGTTCACTATTACAAGGTAGGACGCCATCAATTGACACGAAAGCTTTCAAATTACGCTCCCTGAATATTTTATTTGCAATAAGCTTGTACTTATTCTTGTAGGAACTTTTCGATTTTTGAATTAGTCATCTTATTTACCTTTAGAATTAAATTTCAATCAATCAGTTGAATCGTATAATGTTACAATGGAACTTTTGAAACTTAAAATACACGACGCTGATATATTTGTAAACCAGATTTACAGGCAGTAAAATTTTAATGTAATTACCCGTGATTACTTGCCGTGAAAACTTATGTATAATGCTTACAACTGTGACAGCAACATACCTGAAAATAAAAATACATAAATTAAATTAAGTTCTCTAGTCATAAATTATAAAAACTGAAAACACAAAGTAATTATTAAACGTACAACATAATATATCAATATTTACAATCCAAATACTAGATAATACATATGAATACGTCAAACTATCAGCCAATTGCCCTCCACAGACTTCGTCTGGAAAAAGACTGTAAATGTAATACGTTATCACGAAAAGCATCATGTAATATTAAAATACCCTCATCAAGGATATAATCAAAAGCTGAAAGGCACCACCGCCAGGTCGTTAGACATAATTACAACCCTCATAAGAAACTCGTTTTGCAATCTTACCGCTTTAAAAGGTCAGTTATTCTTTGCTGATACTTAATTGCCAAAAACCATTCCCTCGCTAACTTTGTATATGTATAAACCCGTCGAGATCGTGCCTTTGTACACAAAATATTTGATAAACGAAATCAATTCTCAGCTGCTGATGCGAGAATTCTAAATCAAATAGCTTCTCAGATTGCGAGAGTCTCCCGAAAGAATTCCGCGGGATCATTTATGCAACGGATATGTGAGGAGGAAATTCGAAATCGAAATTCGAAATCATTACCTTTGCATAAAACATTCTTCATACTCAAAGTTCACGAAGCGCGGATCGCGAGGCTCTGGTATGGAATATACGTAAGCAAAGTGAAATCGGGAACGCATAAAATGTTTGCATCTTTGAAGATACAAATATAAAATGAAAGATTTACTTTGCGCGGAGTCTCTAAAGTTCTTTACGACTATTTTCTTATTTCTTTCTCCCCGCGAGCCACATTTTTGTAAGCACGCCTTTTGATACTGCAATGATAAAAATGGATGTAACTCTCTCATTGGCCTCTTAAAGTTCCATTGTTGAATATTTTAAGACAACGATGATTATCTACGTATGTACATATGTATGTATATACTACGCAATAGAAGTAATATATCTACGTATGTACTGCATAATTTAATAATTCTTACTATCAATATCTATTAGTGTTTAATATTTCACTGACTACTAAAGGTTAAATATATAAAAAATGATTGTGATCGAAATTACAATTTGTAATAATTAATAAACATTCTTAATAATTAAATTGCATTCTAAACATTTAACAATTTTAATATACTCTTGTACATAATTTTTATTTTACCTTTTATTATACATAGCATGTCCGATGTGATTGAATACATAAGAGATGAATTTCATATACAACCAGCTGACACGGCAACAGTTGTTCTGCCACTGATATTATTTCTAGTGAATTCAAATTCAAATTCAAATGCCATTTATTAAAAATTGGTTTCTTAGAACGCTTTTTGTATGTCAAAATGAAACCACCACCACTACAGACTATTTCGGAATATTTTGGTTATTAAATAAAAAATAAAGAATTTATTGTGTTTGAATGTTTGAAAATCGAACGACGATTAAATTATTTGGATGTTGTTCATACGAAAATACTAAAATCGCAATGAAAAACGGAAGGTAGGAGTAGGATGTTAAAAATCTGCATTCGTACGTTCTTTTTTATGACAAATCTAAACAAAAATCGCTAAAAAACTAAAAATTGTTTTTCTGGATAGGACAACCATTATCTCCTAAGGGTATAAAAAATGGCCTATTCTCAGACCTACCAAGTACCTATACACAAAAAATTTCATAAAAATCGGTGAAACTGTTTCGGAGGCGTTCCACAACTGACACTGACGCGAGATTTTTATATATTACCTACATAGATACAAAGTAATGTAAAATTATTGTACTATTGTACAAATGTCTGACAAACGTTCTAAATGTACTATGCTATGCAGACGAATATCTATTAAAAACTTTACACAATACAATAAAATTTAAATTTAAAAATTTGACTGCCTCGTTGGTCGAGTTGGTTGCAAGTGCGACTGCCGAACGGGAGGTCCTGGGTTCGATTCCCGG
>DWFO01000750.1:0-18501 GCA_018246595.1 Mimoniades nurscia nurscia
GTCTGGAGATGTGCCCGATGCATGGCAATAGGCTCACCACCTATTCCACAGTGGGACGTAAAAGTAACTGGTGAAACTTGGGAATGTTCTACATTCCTCTACCTACCTCTTCGGGGATTACAGGCGTGAAGTTACTTTTTTTTTAAATAAAATAGATTAGTAATTAACTAGAATGTGGCTCATTAATTTTTCTAACTAGAATTTCTACTTAACATTTTTAGTAGTGACTAGAGTCTGGATTTGTGCCCGGTGTATGGCAATAGGCTAACTACCAATTCCATTGTGGGACGTAAGCACACGTGGTGAAACGTGGGAGTGTAATGCACTCCTCTGCCTACCTCTTCCAGGATTACAGTTGCATTGTTACGTGGCTCATTAATATTTATACCAATTAAGATATAACTGTTGTTTATAATTCGATATATACATATATTCAGCTTTAAACCAAAAATGTTTATTTGAAAATATCTAGACCATAAACTAACGAGTCGAGGTGTACATTCCTATTTGGACTTGTGTATTATTCATAGAAAATGAGTCTAATACATTTGCCTCTTGCTGCTGAATAGACGCCTTTTATAATACTCAGAGAAGACAATGTAATGAAGAAACAACGATTATTTCAATTGCGCTACATTTTCGTAGTCACAACTGAACACGTTTGCCCCGTGAATATTATTCGCTGAATCTAGCCCAAGCAGCCGAGCAGATTGCGAGCCACTCCCAATAGTACATTGGATGTTACTAAACTAAATTCTGAGTAACAAAGAGGCCATAGATCGGAAGTTGCGGCATTCTCTGAATATGCAAAATTGGTTCTAAGACCAGTTACAGTATTATAACATGGAAATCATGCTAAGTATATCCCAGATACAATATTAGTGTTGGAATGTCATGGATGGATATCACGCTCGTAATACCCAAAGAGGTTGGCAGAATGTAGTACAGTCCCACGTTTCACCGGGTTGTTGTTGAGTGTTGTTGTTTTTAAGGCGTGGGAAGAAGTATGATGCGTCTCCAGGAAGTGGGCCTGGGAGAAAATCCTCCTTCCTCCAGAACAAGAAATAGTTCTTTACGAAGGCAGAGTATCCAGTGATAAGTATGACTATGCTTACAGGTCAGCCATGCTTGTTCTAATTTTAATTACAAATACTTTGAAATCCAAATTACAAGTAAAAGTTCATACGCTTCATACAAAATATCTACCAACAAGAAATTTTCCACGTTTTCCACATAACTGGGTATTACTTTAAAATCCATCCAAGTGTGCAACTTTTGTCTAGAAAAATTCTTTGCTCAGTAATTCACAACCGTCATTGTTTTCCTTCCAGCTTTATCGCAGACTAGGGGTTATATGCTTCCACAGTAATACTGCATGGCAATAAAATGACTCGAGCCCTTAAGCTTTGTACACTCAGCGTTGAAAAATGCGTACCTAGTTACAAAATATGTATGTAAAAGTTTCAGATTTCAGGACCGTTTCATGTTTATTTATTTATTTATTTTTTATTGCCTACCTTTAACTAGGTCACAAAGGGCGGACTAAATCCCTGATGGCATTCTCTACCAGTCACAGTTTAACAGTCCCATTACACAGTCTTCAGTCCATGTAGAAGTATCTGTCAAAGGTGAATAAAAAAAAACTCAACATAAATATTCGTACCTGCCCTTCCCGAATTCACTATTGATATTTACTTTCACATTTCACTTTAACTACTATAACAACTGGAATTTTGCGCTACACATAAGTAGTGTCATCGTGATACACTACATTGCTTGTAGCTACTCAAATTCTAATACTTACTCGTATCATAGAGTGTAGTATCGATGAAATGAAAAAATGTTAGTTAGACGGATTTTTAATTTAACAACCAATTATTGGAACTCTACAAAGATTTCTTATATGTTATTCTTAGAATAATATAAGACAATTAGCCACAGTTATTACTGATTTCGCTGAAAAGTGTCTATGGTCTGTTATGGGATATGACTTTACATCATATTACCTGCACGTGAGTGTATCATATTTACAAATAAAGTATAACATATGTACCAGTCGCAGACAATTACACATGGAACCAATGCGACCAACGAAGACTCATCCATTTTGAACGTATAGGTCGGATTCTGATTTATAGAGGAGTCAGAAAGTCTGGAAACTGGCGCGTGTGAAACAAGTGATGGCTGTAGGAGAAGGAAGCCAGACCAGTCTACCTGTAGGTGTTTGGAACTCGGTATTCTCTGACTACGTAAAGGGTCGTCAGGTCGTAAGGGACCTGCCATAGCAGTAAAATAATAAATACATTTATAAGCATAGGGCGTATTCTTTCCATAGCAGTCCATAAACCTGATTGTGGCGCGTTCAGAGACAATATTGCAGGCTAGGGGCTGATACGGTTTTATGGGAACACTGCATGGCGCCGTTACTATCACTACGTTGGTAAACGTACACTCGGGGACGAAATTATTAGCGCTGAACAATAAAATATACAGCATTACAGCCCTGACTGACTGCCTCGTTGGTCGTGTTGGTTGCAAATGCTACTGCCGAACGGGAGTTCCTGGGTTCGATTCCTGGGTCGGGCACTACTAAATTTTCTAATTTATATTTTCTAGTAGTGGCTCGGAGTCTGAATATGTGACCGGTATATGGCAATACGCTAACCACCTATTCCGTAGTGGGACTTAAAAGTAACTGATGAAACGTGGGAATGTTCTAAATTCCTCTGCCTACCTCTTCGGGGATTACAGGCGTGATATTACTGTTTTTTTACATGCATAACATAAAACCAATAATGAATATCGCAATATGACGTGTAAACGCAACACCCTGAATATCTTAGCGACAGATTGAGGGTACTCAAGAATTAATCTATTTCGAACATACCTACAATGCCAATACATATGTACATTGCCAATGTACATTATCGATGTCGCGATCAGACGGATTAAAGACGCGCCGCCAACAGTAATAGCTGCTTTAAAAACATCAACTCCAATCAGCCGTTTATACTTACAATACGTTTAATACGCTATTAGTTTACGCAGATTAGAACGAATGCGAGTAAGAAGTAAGACGGCATCAAGGTACCATCTTATTTTTGTAGGAATCATCCTTCAGCAGACCGGTAATTTTAAATAAATATATTTATTTTCCTTTGCTTGCAATAGCGGTACATAATTAAATCAGTTCTGTTATATTAAGATCTTAGTATCATTCATCGTCCTTATCACCATTACCTTTATATTATTCCATTATTAATGAGAGTTTTCCTGACAGACATGGAAGAGAATTAAAGCCTGTCCAGTAAAAGCTTGTAAATAGCACATGTATGACTTAGGCAACGCTGTAGAGAATTGTAAACTGTGGGTTATTTTATGGTTTTTTCATGCACCGTTTTAACAAGCGATATCAGCAATAGGAAACCCATAAATATCATTTTAGGTCAGAGTTACTTGCCAGGTTTCAAACTTTTGACCCACGTTATTGCAGGCTGAAATCGCAACCAACTGGCTACCACTCCATAATTATCAAATTATTCACTATCAGGTCTAAGCAAATTAAAATCATGTTGATTTAATACTGGTCATAAAACAATTTCTGAAATAAAGGAAAGTTTAAAATGTGAAGGCCGTTCGGAGTATTGCTTCAAACGATAGCGTAATAATGCGAAGAAATTCCCATGTAAACGATAAGAGCTACTCGTCGACCTTGAAACGGATATTCGCATAAAAAAAACAACCATAATGCTCATGGCATTAGAAACGCGAATCGAATTAACTGTGAAATTTCACACATTTGTGAATTATTAAGAAAGAAATAAGAGTTAAATATTTTCGATAATTATTCTAAATGCTTGACCAAACTGTTGTATTTATCTATTCACAAAATCTACAGCTTTTTAGGTTAACGGTTAGATGACCGATAATTTGATTCGTTGTGATTTTGATGATCATATGGTACTCTTTATGATACAATAATAGTTTCAAATTGACATTTACATTTTATTTGTACTATTTGAGCATTGTTTATTACATAATATTATTTATCATCACCATCATCTTCTACCACCATCATCACCACCAGTCACAACCATCTATTTCATCATCATCTTCGAATTCAAATCGCATTTATTGAAAATTGGTTCATCAGAACACTTCTTGTACGTTGAAATGAAACTACCACCGCTTTGGAAAATGCCTCGCTATGGAGAAGAAGCGTCGAAAGAAACTCCATAGCTGTGCTACTGCGTCTTTTAAAATAACCACTTATGTTAAAATATAAGCTAAATAATTTGTTGTGGAGCTGGAGTTACATCACATCAAGCATCTTATCTTGCAGCATTACCCCACAGTAAAATACCGTACGACAATATACTGTGAAAGTAGCTAAAATAAACGAGCCTAGCAGTGGCTATATCAGTAAGTTGTCTGCTTTTCTTTATAACATAAGCTGCAGAACTGAGTTCACTACATAGACTAGAATGTATGTACATAGAATGTGAGCGCTCCACTGCAACTTACAATCTATATTTTTCCCTAAGAAAACTATCTCATCCATGAATTTGAGGTACTTATTGTTAATGGTAACATCCATCTTCATTTTCTTTTTTTATTATTTAAGACAAAATTGTTTTCGCTAAACCAATTATGGATTCTTAGCAGAGCCTCATTTGTGTTATTGGTCTGCAAACAACACAATATTCTTCATCTTCACCATCTTCTTCACTAGTAGTAATTATTATTCATAGCTACTCTATGTATGTATACTTATGTATTACATTATTGACATTCATAATAAATACATATATGTCTTCATAGCATCTGCTAATATCTGGACAACAAATTAGATTGGATTTCCTTTGTTAACAACGACATCTCATGTCCTCACGGGCTTTGACATGACCACAGAACACGTGTAAGCAAAACCGATCATTCATTACATACAACTTGGATTCTTAAATTGCAATAAATATCAAGCACTTAATGACAATATATCAACATTTTCATATTCATTCATTTGTTGGTCCGATTGACTTATTCTTATTGTTCGAATGATCTTATCCATTACACAAACAATTATTACCCCTCTCTAAACGAATCCCGAGAGGAATGATGTGCATTTTGAAGAAAATTTATTCGAAATTACCAGGTTTTTTATACGTCTAGTTTTATAGTTTTATATTTTTTACTAATTCACCCTGGAATAAGACGAAAAACGCGACAGCGATACAAAAAAGAGAATGATCGAAAATAAAACATAATACCAAGACCGTTACGTTAATAGATTTAACGTAGTAATACATAAACGAATAGCTTTCAAACCATTGGAGTCCATTATTGATAAAACAATGCTTAGCTCTCGATTCTTAAATCTCGCTCCAGTTACTGACATTAAACACGATAAGAGTGAAACCGCAAAGGTCGATCGTGACGGCGTACAGGAGTGATCGCGGAGACCGCGTCCGTCAAACGCCATGCACCCACCTCCGTCCTATGCTGATTAGATCTTAGACGAACACCCACAATATTCATTTCATGTCGACTGCGAAATGCAATTGTCTACAAAAGATAATGATTATATTTTTCAGCAGTCAAAAATTTCTTAGATATAAGCCGCTAATAAGAAAAAAAAATGTTATATAGAAAATGTATATATCCATAATATATCATCGATAATAAGTCATTTCAATTGTTTGGAATACTGACGCAATTCCAATACAGATAGATTAGGTATCAAAGCGAAATTCATATTATGTACTGAATTGTAACTGTTGACTTATTTATCCCACTTTTATTCATTAAAATTCAAAAAGAAAATCTAAAATGACGCCTTAATTGCTGAATTCGAAAAAAAATGCAAATCAACGTATCGAATTGTTACTTTATCATACTTAAGGTAACAATACAATTTGGTGAGATGCCTTTAAATGTGAAAGGAGAGGAATAGTTACCATATTTGCCAATAGCCCTTTTGAATTAAATCTAAGATAAAATCTTATCCGCAGTTAAACCTTCAAGGTAAACGAAAGGGCATGAAGGAAATACACCTACATGCGAGTGCATTACTGTCGACAGCGCCGTAGATGGACAATCACGACATTCTGCCTACACTGCAACGAGCCGGGTGTAAAATCAAGTCTATTCTACAACAACAATTTGTGCTCTAAATAACTGCTTATAAATCAAGTAATGTACATATTTATAGATATAGCTAATTACACTAAAATAATCAAATAACATCTCATATACTTTCTAAAACTTGAATATCACATAAAAGATCGTCGACGGGTAAGCTTTGAAACATAAGAGGTACAAACCATTTGCAAAAAATAATGTTTCGTTTACATATTACATACTTTCTGGATACATGAATAAACATAAAATACATAGAAACTCAAGAACAGAAATTTGTATAAAGACACCACTGTTATAAAGATTTTTTCTCCTAACATACCTTTATGTAGTATTTATGCAAAAATATATCGCAATTATAATTTTTTCTGTTCGAATCGTGTTATTTGAAATTTTGTTTCGTTTTCATATAATAAAAGTGAAATTCTAAACAAAACATAAGACGATCGGTAACAACGTTAAAATCATCAAGTGATATCGATTGTTCATAATATATCATTTATCGTGATAACATATTATTTTTGTTTAGAGTTAGATAAGAAATCTGTTCTAAATAACATCTTTACACTGATATGATGTATGACTAATTTCAAAAGTCTTTATATTTATTTTTCCTTTCGTTTCATCTCAAATTTGGAATACACTTACTCGTAACGTATTCCAAGTTACGGAACACGCTTAACGTATTCCAAATTGTGAAATATGCATAACGTCTTCCAAATTCCAATTATGCTTAGCATTTAATTCCTCTTATTAAAATAGGATTTTCTCTATCTATAATTGTTATTGTTACTACTGACATATTCGGACACAATACTTTTCACAGAATACTTTTTCTCAGGCAAACACAAAATACATAGTTATCTCTGTAACAGTTACTCTGTCTCTCTATATAGAATGTTCATTACGTGTTCATATCGGATTATAGGTTTGTTCTACAATGTAGAATCACGGCAATAACCATGTAAGTAAATTACAACAGACATATGCAAAAAGCGACCGCAATAGATCTGATTACATCGGCAACATGTTTGCGTGAGCGCACATTGAGCATCTACATGCACTTTGCGAATTGGTGCAATTAATCCAACCAGTACCTACTGACGTTTTTCATTGCTCGTCACTTATTACCGTATCACCAATCTGAGATTGGAGTTGTAAACTTGTTTTTATCACTTACCAATGATGCAAGCGAGCATTTGAACAAATATTTATTTATTTTATTTTATTAGGAAAGCATACAGTGATACAAAAAAAATTTACATACGCAAAATTTAATATATAATGGACCTACGTAATGAATATTGCAACGAAAAAAAATGCCGCAAGTGAAGATTTAAAATTCGACTCTAATATACATAATTAAGCAACAAACACAATTAAAAATGTTAACACAATAAATAATGACCGACCTTGACCAACTTAAAAACTCATTAATAATAAATGGCGCCTTTAATTGAAATGACAATGTTAACAAACCATTTCGTTTAATAACTCAGCGAGCAGTCATGACTTTTTCTTTTTACTTCCACATGTTAATAGAATGGAACAAGTAATTATCTTACTTACTAAATGAAGTTCGTATAAAAATATTTTTAATTTGTATGCCCGCGGCAGTACAGCGCAAAATATTCTTTAGAAAATTATTATTTTAACACAGTCCTATTTTTAAACTGACAGTAGTCTAAGGTAGCCTGAAGACTTGAGACATAATTTTGACATACGAATGTCTTTATTGGATATCATTCTAAACAGAAACAAGATATTAAATATCCAATCTCATTCGATACAATCTTAAAATATAGAACAGACAAAAAAACAACTTACCACATTAATCTTCCCGAGGATGTGGTTGATTTGATCTTTGCTGCACATTTTGGTGAATTTTGTAAATACTTTCACACACAATCACATTTTATTGTTAAAAAATGTCACTGAACTTCGTATGGTTTAACGTCGTAAAAACATTGACTGAAATATTCAACGTGCCGTTGTTGTATCTTTTCGAGATCGCGAAACAAATGTAGCAAAATGAATGAAGCAATTAAAAAAAAAAACATAACTTTAAATACAATACAAGCATTCAGATTTAAATTAGTAACTTAATACACCTAAAATTATAACCTAACTAACAGTTTGTTTAGAATCAGTGATACATAGTTGCAATGGAATCCAATTTCGTTAATAAATTACACGCCCAAATTAAATGTGTAAACATTCATATTTCATATATCATACAATACATAGGTAATATTCTACTAAGATATAGTATTCTGTATAATGATTATAACATAGCAGTGACAATTGCTAATTTTATTTGCATAAAAAAGATTATGAATATGTTTATGATGATGAATATGTTTGTTTCAAGATTGAACAGGATACTTCAATTAAATAAATGTATAAGACAAATTTATGGTCGACGATAAAAATCAAATTAATAAAGCGTTAATAACTGCAGACATAGTGTACTATAAATTTATTGCGTCACTAGGTAACGAAATGCAGCAGTTATGATATTAGTTGCCGTAGTGCAGAATATTCAGGTGGATTTTTAAATTTAAATATGTTTGTAAAAGTTTTCGATCTCAAATATAAATTGAATCAAAACATATTCAAACGTATAAACAAATTTAAGCGTCAAAAGATTTACAGAAAGCCGACATCGAATAGGATTAATAATAACATTTTGACTGAAAATTATAACGTATAACAACTTTATGAAACTAATCTAATCAACGTATTGTGTAAAAAAATAATGGAAACAGTTTTGGATGTAGAATTCACAAGCCTATACTATTTAAAATAGTAATAATGACAGGCATTTTTGAGATCGATATCGTTTCTGGACACCAAATTGTAAACTCAAGTTAAGTGGTGAATGTTACAATCAATCATTTGATTGTCATTACAGTAATGCATGCAATCAAAACATTGGCTGAAATCGATAAAGCTATTCTTAATGAGGTTAAAAGCGTAGTACCTGCGACCTCCAGTACAATGTTACTTATTGATGTGGCTACTGGGGAGAAATACTTGGTTTATTACATTCATAAAATAAATTTCAACGGAAACTAATGTAAATAAATGGTAAGCAAGATAAAATAAAATGTAAAATAAATGATAAGCAAGATACATCATGCATGTAATGTCCAACAACTTCTATAGTGTAATGTTCCTATTTTTTAAATATAATAATAATAATGCAGCTTTGATAGTTTTCATTAATGCAAATACATCTTAACATAGGACAGCAAATTGCACTGTAAAGAATCCGAGCCAATCGAACATATTCAAATTCGAAGTATAACTATCAAGAAACGTGAAATCAAATAAAACACTCAAAACACGAAAGAAACTTTATCGTAAAATTTTCTGTTTTGCATAATTTGTTCTGAAAGTGAATACATAAGACTGGCGGCATAATAACTAGTATTTTAATTTCAAAGACCAGCCAACACTCGTATTAGTGGATCCGAGAAAATCAAGACGATAAAAATGAAAATACTAATATTTCACAAATCACAATTTCAAAAGTGTAACCAAATCGAACCACAGATTCTTCCAAAATTTTGACAATGCTACGAATAGAGTTATTTTTATCTTAGTAATTAAAATCTGATGAATATTTATGGTGGGTTATAACCGAGGTCAAGAGAAATGCGTTCCATTCCACGAAAACTCAAGCGAACATAATCGTAAAACCAATAGATCGCTTTCATTCATATATTAATAATTTTCTACGTACCTATATAATGAACATTTCTATGTCGAATGTTCACACAGAATCTTATTATGAGTGTGTAGTGCAAAATTTTCTAATTCGCTTTCGTGGGATGTTCAAAACAAAACATTAGCGATTTCAAATTTGAATAATACTAATTTTCCCATGTTTGCATTTTAATTTTTAATCTTCTATGGGTTTTAATTATTTTTAATATCATTTTTTCGAATCTTATATACATAACTGAACAACAAAAGAAAAGCTAATGAGCCGATGATTTCAAAGAATTATTTGCACGGACTATAGATCACGAAGTGTAGTCACTGTACCTATATATTGAAGGTCATAACTCAGAATTCCGTCCGTCCGTGATCTATCAAGCCAGTCGAAGATGACACTCGAACAATGCTCAGTTTAATGAAGTTCCATTGAATTCTATTAACTTTCCCATTCAGAGAAATACACGAGATTTGTTTTTTGATTGTGATGAGATTCCATTTTATACAATAAAGATTTCAACAGATATTAAGATTTTAATAGACACTGTATACATTAATGTTAATGATTTATTATACTATGCTGAGTATGACGAGAATAAAACTGAAGTAGAATTAATTATTACTTACTTTTACAACAAGAGCCAAGAGAATAATAGGTAAAGAAAACTTCATTGAGACCTGCCTTCAAAGCATGGAACACCGACGTCGAGTGGCTCCTTTGGCGGTGTTCTACAGGATACATTATGCGGAGTGCGCATTCTAGCTCCATGATCTGGTACCTGCAGCTCCTTTTTATTATCGGACGTCCAGACGTACGGCAAGCTTCCATCCATTTCTCGTGGACGTTCCGCTAACCAGGAAGAAGCGATATTCTCCATTTTAATTTGCACGACTAAGGAATGGAATTCCTTGCCTTCGTCTGTTTCCTGATAACTACAACCTGGACTTCTTCAAATTTAATATGAATAGACATTTATTAGGCAAGCTTGCTACTACATCATAGGCCACGTCGTTGCTTTTCATTAGGCAAGTCTGTTGGCCAAAAGCCTATTGAGTATTAACAAATTATTTGGTGTAAATACGTAGAACGCGTAATACACAAGCGGCATGACGCTACGAGGAAGAAATGCAGGAAGCAAAAACGAACGTTCCGGTAATCGATGGTCTAATAAGCGAACGATACAAACCGTTCAATAACCAAACGCAGTGTTATAAACTTTACTTTCATCTTGTTTACATTCCGAGGGAAATGAGAGTGTGGCCAGTGTAGACGTACCAGCCGAAATTCGACTGTAACACATCGAAATATGATTGAAGTAATGCGAAAATGCAGTGAACCAATTCCAAATCAAAGGATTTTGCGAGCACGCTAAGCAATTTCATGCCTTTCGGACGAATTGTTTATAAATTAACATTAACAAATGCGGCGTCTACACTTTCGCTTGTATAAAAAGCCAATAATCGTATTCCATCGATACACCTGTATCGATTTGGGCAATTTTCTTTTAATTTCACTTTCTTTAGAATAATATATGCGTTTTGATAAATTACTAGTTTTCGATGGCGACACGCGAGATTGTTGGGCCTGACGTTTATAAACGATCGGTGTTAATGCATGCCTCTTAATAACGTGTTCTACCATAATCGCATAAACGAGAACCGTTTACTTTTTGCTAGAACCTGTCGATATTGAGGTCAATGTTAAAGAAAGATTTGTAATGTAGGATTTGTATTGTAGTGTAGGTAGGTCCTTATAGTCAGAAATCACCTGCACAACCATTTGTTTTTCTGCCGCGAAATATTGCGTGTGTTATTATTTTCTATACCTATTAAATGATGTAGTATAAATGTATCTTACAATGAATTTAATTTTTTTATTTGTGCTCAAGAAAGAGTGAATAAGTATAGCATTTTCTTATTTTATTTTTAATTCATCTGGCGAATGAGTTCGCTGACCATGAACTTAATCATCACAATTTGCCATTAAGACACTATCAGAGATCTCGCCTATAAATAACACTCTTAAAACGTAAATCTGAGTTCACTTTCACCTTTAAATATGATGGAACAGACGGCATTTCCATTTTCCATACACGTTGGGAACACATCTCTAAATCATTCGCAGTCAGTGGATTTCTAAATTATAAAATATAATTTATTAAATAAGATTTCCATCTAGCGCTTATAATATTATTGCCAATATAATTTCTTTATAACATTTCAACACTTATAATATTACTTTAGGGTTAGCTTTAAAAATTATATCCCAACGCTCAAACAATCCCTTTATCAATATTTGCTAAATCACTTTCAATCACGGGAGCTATCTTCGTATTTATAATATTAATATAACAGTATGTAGGTACTATGTATAAAAAACTACAATATAACTTTCCTACGCTACCGATCTGTCATGCTGTCAAAAAATAAAAGATAATGGAGGAAAATTCTTGCTAAGAAATAACTTGGTTTCATTGTAATCAACATGAATAACGAAACTATCAAAGCGATCAATTCCGCTTTTTGTAACTCCACCCTTTCGTACTTGTAGGGTATCCTAATCAGTAAGCATTTACTGAGTATCTACCATGTCAATTATTAGCAAGTACTGAGTCAATGGCTTAAAACATTTCTACCAACTGAGACTTTCAGTAAGTCTTTGACAATAAAAAGCATGAAGTTTATCAGACGTTGGAGTACTTAAAACAAGTTACCAAGTTTCTTCTTATTTATAATTTCATAGGGTAATATTTTACAATTTCTAAACACTAAATAAATGTTAGAAAGACGTAAACATCCTGTAGGTAGGCAAAAGCATTAAATTTTAATACACACGAACAAGATTGGCGAGTAAAACTACAGAGTTAGATGAAAACACAATTTAAACATTTTCGTCAGCCATCATCTAACCTTTTTATCGTTCCAGTATTCGATACCGATCTTCTAAGTGATGAATAAATATCAAAGGCCATAGTTTATGCCATAAAGGCTATACTGGTATAGAATTATGTAGTTGACAGACTTCATATACCCTTGGGGACATTGCCTTGAGTTGACCAAGATGTGAGTTGACCAGGTAATTAATTTTAAGATACATAGTAATAAGATACAATTCAGTCTGTACGTTTATTATACGCAAGTCTAAAAACAACAACAGTAGTGTGTCGTGACATACTGCCGTGACATAAAACAATTATAGGACCTAAACGTGGGTCAGATCAGCATATCTATTACGAGCGGTATCACCAACATTCCCTCGCTGCTACCGTACTGCCACTGTGAAGAAGTTCTATGCAACCACGTCACGATTCTTACAAATTTCCATCACCATGAATGCAAATTGTAAAAAATATAATAGTATAGTATAATGGTGTGATTTTTTGCAATCAGTAGGTACATACTATCTTCCTAAGACTGAAATCTGTATAAGTAATTTCTAAACTGTAATTTTTTCAAATCCGAGATCTTGGCCATAAACGTAATAGATTAGTGGGTGGCTAGAAACAATCTATCGATCAACAAGACCAAACGCAATTGCAATAGGACAATTTTATAAATCATTTCTTAATCCAATTAACTGGGAACAGTCGGACAGACCGGCAATACTTGCAACTTCGACGTCGAATCTGAATAATTTGTTTGACCAACATGAAATAAATTTAGCAACAACAGATTCCGTTACGCTAAAATCAATTTTTAAATTACAACACCCACAAATATTATTTTACGCCAAATTCACTAAGATAAATTTAATACCTACTGGCCATTGAAACCATCATCAATGAACAAATCCAGTGACTGAGTGCTGACCGTGGATTTTAATTCACTAGCTCTGTGGTCAATGACCCTGACTGTTAAACTTGGGAGAGTTTGTTAGATTTACAGACAAATATTTATGTGATGAGCATAAATATTTATTGTGTCTGACTGGATAGGTACAAAATTATATAAGTATTTATGTATTTAGAAATATGTATGTATGTGTAGGTTCATTGGCCTATCTAGTCGCTCCAGCTCCGGCTCTGGCCTAGTTTGGCATTGAATTAATGGCTGATTGTATGTTCCCTCAAAATCGTACTATAATTATATGAGTAAATCGATAATGAACGTAAAATATCATTTATACGTTTAAACGATTTTGATAACAAGCAATCTGGTAGTGCTTAACATTTTTGGTAGATAAAACGTATTTCTACAAACGAGGCCATTCTGGAGGCGACCGGTTTGCTTATAAATAAATACCAATCAATCTTAATAAGGATCTGATTGACTTATGATACCATTATTGTTATCTATCAAATGAATTTAATCATCCACTGTCCTAATAATCGATGTATTGTAAGGAAACAATGAAGAATATTTTTATGTAAACGCTTTTATATTTATTAAGATCAGTTTATCTGACTGAAGATATCAATGAGTTATGCTGAGGTCAACCTTCAAAACTAATGAAATAAAATATTCAAAAATATACTACCCGATAGCGGAAACTTTAAATATTGTTATCTGAGACCAACTGTTGTGTTTAGGTATAAAAGGTTTAGGACACAAGCCACCAAAGAATTTCCCAATCACTACCACACCTTCGTGGGGCGTCATAAATATTTATACCAAGGCAACAGAAATATCTATGTAGTAACAACAATGTTTTGTGCCTGATACAGTACTTCGCATGCTGCATAAGGCCTCACCGACACCGCAATTTAAACGTTACAAGAGTGTCTGGAGATTATGACAAATGGATATAGTAATATTCAAATGTCGCTATTGAAGAGAATCTTCAGTATTGCCATATATATATAAAGTGATATATAAGGTGATACATACATAGTAGTTACATGTGTGAATAGTTAGGGACTATGTTATGCTATAGTATAAAATTTTATTTTACATATATACCTGTGTCATGAATAAAGATAGTTTTAAGGACTAAGAATTGATAAAATTTTGTATTGAAATAGGTAAATCAAAATAGTTCCAAAAATCATATTTTTAACTATTCCCTTCCAATAATCTTAAGTTTAACCGATAAAAGATGAAATCATTTATCATAGAATAAAATTATATTGAATATCAACCAACTATAAATTGTAACAAAACGTGGGCCGGGTAATATCAAGAATAATTTCTCATTCATCCTCAGCCATACCGTATTTTAAGTCCAATTTGAAAGTCTTCATACAAATAAAAATGTTTTTACGGTTGATCGAAATCCTTGATTGACACAAAAAGTTTCATCAATTTATAGACATTAAATATATATCTATGAAGACATAGGTTTTTTACGTGCACTAAGTAAATGTTTTTCAATTAAATGGGGCCACTTTATCGAAAGAATTACAGTTTATCGACCTTTGTTAGCATTTTATAAGATAAGTTTTAGTGAACACATTCTTACACTACGAATAAAATTCAATTATTACCAACATCGCTTCATCATAAACATTGTTATGTTTACAGTGGGAATTGGGCAAGTTCTGGAATCGTCTTGCGCCTGGTTTTAAATGAGCACCGGAAACCAAACCCAATACATAGTCATTGCCAAATAATTGTATGAAACGTCAGTTGCATCAAACGTTTGTTTTTCTTTACACACACACATGTATATATCCATTAATGTATGTGTGAGTATGTGTAATACAATTGATTGACCATTGGAGGTCCCCTGCTATACATGAACATACTCTGATGTCACCGTGTACTGTCCTAAATCTATCGGTTCCTAGTGCATGAAATAGAGGGTCTAGTGTGACGATATAAAAATTATTATTATTATTCGCAAACAGTAAATAATCTACCTGCCGCTTACTCAAGATAAATACTACCTATTAAAGTAACAGTCAAAGTAAACAACGAATATTCAAATGTTAGCATAGGAGAACGATCCAAAATCATCTTTGTAACCAATGCCCATTTACCGTTGTAACAAACGTTGTAACAACAACAAAGTCTGTAACAAATGCAGAGAGAATACCCATGCACTGTCTGAACAGCAGAATACATATTAAAACCGAAAGTTACAAATTTAAATCTACTGGCTTATAGTCGAGATAGTGTCGAAAAGGCACGCATGTATAAAGAGAGTAAAGAATGTAAAGGCATGCCAGGTTTGTAAGGAGAGAGAGAGAGAGAAGGAGAGAGAAAGGCACTTTTGGCTCTCTATGTAGCTCGTAAGGAACCTGTCGAAATTTTATAATAATAATAATCATCGTCATGTTGGTGACCCTAGCGCGGCAAAGTGAATCGCTTGCGTGCGCTACTTGCCTGGTACTTCCAGTGGAGCAGCGGTATGTCGCAAGCCTTTGTGAAAAGGTTATTACTTGCTTTTTAATGGAACCCCACTACATTGCTTTATAGAAGATTACCTCAATGTGAACAAATGGATATGGTGTCGCGATGTTGAATTTGTATGTAGCAGAGCTTGGCTGGATGTAATTCAGTGTTGGAATAAGTATGTATAATACATATCTGCTATTCCATGAGATGTTATAATATATCTAATGAACACTGGGAATACTGTGCTTCTCTGCCCACTCTTTCAGGGTAGTAAAGGCGCCATGTTATTTATTTTATCAATGGGATTGGTTTTTAGACCTCGAAACAATAACGCTCATACCAACATAGACTGCTTATTAAATATTTGCCATAAGAAAGATTAGTTAATGCTTTTGTTTATTGTGTATTTTTGTGTTATATTTTTACGAGTATATTTACTATCGTAAGCAGGTAATTGATATGCAGTTAAAATTATAAGGTCACACTTGACGCAGTGGCAAAAAAATATACGGGTATGCTTGACGCTGTATTTATACCAGTGAATTATAGCTACCACATGTTGTCATATGAAATACGGTTGTACTGTAGTTCAGTAAAGTTTGATATCACAATGTATTTATATAAGAGTAGGTACATACATAACATGCGAAGTGTGCAAAAAACTAACGGAAAATATCGACTAAAATACATACATACATACCTGCACGCCAGGTCCCTTACGAGGTAGGCAGAGAGCACCGAGTGACAAATGTCTCTAAAAATACATATACGTATATACTAAATACCTATATTTACACATACTTATCAATTCATCAGCCTATTTCCACTGCCGGTGTGATGCGACATAATAATAATTATTCATACATTTACACATTTTCACAGTAACAACGTTAATATATAACATTAAAATACAATTTCTAAAAATTCATTGATTTTGATGTCTATATACACTCTGTGCACCAACCCTATGTTTTAATTTTCATACATTATGTACATACAACGACAAAATTTTACCATATAGGTACATAATTGCCTATTTGGAACTGCAAATACATAATAGAATTTACCTATAAAACCAGACAAAGCCAAGTGCGGACTAGACATCTATTAAATAAGACTACGAGTTGGTGAACCCGGAAGCCAGGAACCAATGCAACAATGCAGACGGGCATATGTGGTATTACCGCGGTACGATAGACGAGCGTGTTTGAAATACATGAGCTAATGAGCGGTGGCAGGGCGAGTGTCTTTCACTTCAATTATTTGAGGCAGAAATTAATTGGACAGTCAGTTATGTAGACTACGGTAATTTAGTAAAATATTGCAATATGACACGTAGTGACTAGTAGTGACTTCAGTATTAATATAGATATTTAAATTGTCCAAACAAACGGAACTCCTTTCTCGAGGTATTGTTTTTATTCTATCATAATATTATAGATGTATTGATTTATCAATTTTATAATATCAGACGTAACATCACGCCTGTAATCCTCGAAGAGGTAGACTGGGGAGTGTAGTACAGTCCTACGTTTCACCAGTTACGTTTACGTCCCACTATGGAATAGGGAATGAGCCCATTGCCATACCCTGGCAACAAATCCGGCTTCACAGCTATTACGAGCAATTTTAAGAAGAGATTCTAAGTTAGAAAACCCGATAGTACGCTACCCGGTATTTGAACTAAGGACTTCTCGATCGATCGCCAAGGCGCTCGACCGATCAGGTACATCAATTTAATAATATCAATTTGTTTATATCATACATATATAGGTATATATATACATATATACATACATACATACATTTTACAATCGATCAAGTTTACAATAAAGTGTAAATCAATAAATAAATTTACATGGCGAATAGTAAAATAAACTTAGTACTAACATTACTATTCGTAATGGTAAACTGGTCGTGCTATCAGTAGAGTGTGTTACAATTAACTCGAGTAAGCAACAGACAGGTACTTAAATATCTTTCACTAAAGTTATTTAGCATGTTCTATAAATAATTGGCTCAGTTCCGACGTTTATTATTCATACGGGAAGTCGTAATTCTTTCATGTAAACGCGTGAGATATACTAACCGAAGATATTTCATTATTAATAACAACTTTAATTATAAAAAATATGGTTGAAAATTCGGTAGCTGAAACAACTATTTAGATCATCATTTTCGATCGCCTCAGAGCTTTGCATCTACTAACCGATTCCGTGCGGATGGCGCCACGGTGGTGCCATGGAAATCTTTTGTGTCTGGTGTATGGCACCCGAGAGGTGCCAAATTTAGAACCAAAAAAACACAAAAAATTGGCGTTTATCGAAGGTGTTCTCAAAACAAAAGTGTCGTTATTTGTCACCTAGA